>JACXSJ010001261.1:41233-103659 GCA_014851325.1 Pentalonia nigronervosa | reverse complement strand
TTATTTTGTTGAAATATTAATAAAATTGTCACAATTTTCCACTACGTTAACAAAATAAACATTTTGAGTTTTTTTTTTAAGATTCCTTCTTCGCGTGTTTTAAAATTTATATTTTCAGCAACATTATATGATGTAATATAATATTTTAATATGTTAACCCCTTAAAAGTATTAATGGTATATTCGGTTATTGCGACTACCAACGATAGTCGAACAAGTAATAAAATAAATAATATAATATTAATTTAAATATAAAACATTTGACTTACCTAATTGATAAATTAAAAAAATTAATCAAAATAAAATAAAATTTTATGTAGTTAATAAAATTAATAATTCACATGAGGTTGAACATGTGATATGTTATTTATTTTTTCGATGAAAGAGTTTAATGAGTTTGATTCCACATAAACTCAACAAAATAGTTATCGAGATGCTGTCGAAATATTCCCCTATGTTTTTTGTTTCGCCATTTAGCTTGGGGTGGTTGTAGAATAGAAGAATTAGAAAAGGCTGCTTTAAATCATCTAACAGTTAATTATACATACAATTTTGTAGATTTATACGTGTGAATTATAATTTTATTAACTATATCACATTTTTTTTTATTTTATCAATTTTATCAATTTTTTTATATTTAAAACAATATTATATTATATTTTATTACTATTATTATTTATTTGTTCGACTATCGTCTGTAGTCGCGATAACCGAAATGCACCAGATAAATTCCAGTAGGTCGACCTGAAATCCAATAACTTGAATACCCGAACGAACGAGCCTACATAGAGCAACGCGTACGTAAATGCTGGTTTGTCGTACGATGATCATAATTTTATTTTATACTTTTAAGCTGCACAACTAAATGCGATGTTAAACGGAATAATGTGTAACGAGTCAATCCTCTTCATCCAACTAAGTTTCAATGTACGGTTTTTTTTCGATTAGGTTGGGTTAAGTTAGGTTAGATTTACAGCTATGAAATGAGACAATAACAAACATTCTTTGTTTATTCCAAACAAATGGGTTCTAAAAATGTTCTAATGGTGCAAAAATAGTCGATTTTAAGAAAATAACATCTACTTCTTCTTCATTTGAGATTAAGAAAAATTACTCAAAATGTGCCACGACATTTCGAAAAAAAACATAAATTTGGACTTAAGAAAAAATAGCAAAAATATAAATTACAAAAATAAAAAAATCGAAAATATAAATCTCGAAAATGATAATAAGGTAAAAAAGCAAAAATATGAATCACGAAAAATGTATTTATTTTTGGTGTGTATTTTTACTTTTGCGATTTATTTTTCAATAAAGTTTAAATTAGAAACCTTTATAATCTATAGACTTCAATAGTCAATATTAATACTAGATAAAAGAGTAAAAGTATTATAAAATAATAGCAAATATAAAAATAGTAAAAAAAAAACAGCAAAAAACTAGTGAAAATACCCAATTTAAAACAACGATTCCAGAGAGTAAAAATAAGTAGGATATTTTTATCCAATTCAATAAAATGATTCCTAAGGGAGTAAAATAATAGAATATTATTATCGGAATTAGTAAAACAATTCTAGAAAGATTAAAACAAGTAGGATATTTGTACCCGACTTGTAAAAATGATTCCGGAGGGAGAAAAAATTAAAAAAGATTTTTATACAGCTTGTTCGCGAAAAACAGTGAAATATTGCCTGTGGGAGTCTATTAATATTTCATAGTGTAGGTTATAAAGATTAGATTATCAGTTATGAGGTTTAAATTATTTACTTTTGGGATTTATTTATTTTTTTTGTCTTATATTGATAAAAAAAAAAAAAGGAGAGTGATAGACGGCATTTGCCGACAATGAGGCTTAATTCAGAGTTAAATTAAACATCACAGTTGATTAAAAATTCATTTTTTCACTCAAAACTGAGTGGCAGAAATAATTTTCACGCATTTCGACGAGTTTATGGTTCTTGACCATCGACGTGCCAATGCCCCATGTCCAATATTTGCGATTATGCGCCTGCTTATTATACTATATAACGTTGAAGATAATGGACATAATAACACGGAGTGTGATGGAATACATGACGTACGTGAGGTTCGGCACTCTTTATTATTATAATAATGGCGTTTGAACAGAATTACGCGGTTTTGAACAACCGCCGCATGTGCGGGATAACGAGCGTCTTGTAAATAAATTATTTGGCTTCAGTTCGTATACTGTCGGTATGTTAGTATATAGTACATTACACGTATTATAACATATAGCATATATACGTACGTGTATAATGTGGTGGTGTGACGTAGTGAACTAAACAGACAAACACGACCCGCGGTGACCTACCTATACGCTCTATTATTATATCCGCACACATTAGTACTATATATTAGGCACGTAGTCGTGTATATTGTACATATAGATATGCACATATACTTACACTCGAGAATAAAACTTTTAAACATCCGTTAAATAATAGAAAAGTGTGTACTATGTTCAATCCAAACATATTTAGTGTAGGTATACGTCTATAATATACAGACTGCACGCTATAAAGTATATATTATTAAAATAAGTAAAATTTTTTATGACCTTTATGTAACTATTGTGCCGCGACTTCGAGAGAAAACTTTTTGGATTATATGCTTATAAGTTATAACAATATATATATATATATATATTCAGGGTGCGGTGTCGTCGTTTTTGCGGAAAGAGGATATCGAGTACAAAAGTCCTAAATGTATATTATAGTATTATAAAAACTTAATCAGCTGCATGTAATTGCTCAAGAGTGACATTTCAATTTATTTGAAAAATTCAACGAATTTATGGTAGAACGTTTTTTTTTATTTCGGTGGATCACTTAAAATGTTTTAATAAACCCCATTTGCAAACAAAAAATTCCAATAGTATTAAGTAATAATATTATACATTATTTTTACACGCCTGTAGCGTGTTAATTCAGAAAATATACCTACAAGTATCTATTAGGTACAATTTCGGGAGAATAATATTGATGAGAACATAGTTGAGTTTTAAAGGGATCATGAATTAATATTGATTGAAGAATATGAGATGGTCATATTTTTATAATTCATGTATATACGACATATTTCTTAGTGAAGAATGTATGAAGGTATTCTACACGACATTTTAAAACTATATATCTGCAGTCAAATATATTGAATTGTTAAATGATATTCGCAAGGCTGGGTAAGTTAACAATTTTTTTCAACTTGTGAAGTTAAGTTAATATAAAATCAGTAAGTTAAAAGTTAGTTTATGATTTGTTTTATAATCGTTAAGTTAACAATTAACGGATAAAATATTAATTAAGTTAAAATTAGCTTCGAATCGATAATAAAAAAAGGTTACTTACAAAATGTTGATGAATTTAAAAGTTATTCAAGCTCGTAGTTCTGTGCACATATAGGGGACATATGGATATTTACGGAGGATTTTAAGTTAACCATTCGGCCAACTTTTTCCCAATATTTGATATATATATATATATAGTAACTAGGTATTTAGTAGATACCTAGTTACTAACTACTATATTTATAATAAGTACTATGTATCGGGTATCTACAAAATACTTTTGTATGAGATGTGGGTATATCAAACTCAGACTAGTAATAATTATACATTTTATCAGAAATTTCTTAATATTTCTTGTATAGTCTTAGGCATATCTTTGATATCTTATATTAATTCTCAAACCAATAAAATGATAAATTTAATATTTAACTTAATTTTAATAAATTTGTACAAAATAAACATGAAGTTAACACGTTAAATATGTTAAAAACGTAACTTATTGAGTTAAAAATTAGTTTCCAAAAAAAAAAAAAAAAAATAACGAGTTATGTAACTTAGTTAATATTAACTTAATTTTAATTTTTAACTCATTAATGCCAAGCCTTGGATATTTGTAGTTGTATAGACTGGTCTCACCGCAGCCTATTAATTTATGTTGTGTATCATTGTGTTTTATTTTGCATTAGTCCCGATACTGTTACCACTAACATAATATTATTACCACAATAGTTATAAATATAGTCTACGTATTTTATGTTAAGTTATATTATTATAAACAATATCGTATAAAAGAAAAATTCCTATTTCCTCACTTTACAACAATATATCCATTACTGTGGTAGAACTATATAATAAAGACTTTACAACTCGGGAAACATAGTGTCCGCTACCTTTCCTATTTATTCGAATGGATTCACATAACTCCGTGGCAACGCCAGTAATATACCGATTTAGAAAAGGAGGAAGACGTTGTTACTTTATTAGGTATATTATATTTGGCATTGTGGTGCTTTTTGATTCCTCCGTCCGTAATATGTTCCGAAAATCACTTCAACCTTAACCACAGTATTATATACATATAATCATAGTAGAATAATGGGTTCCATACAAGGCTCCAAAATATGGTCTTAATAATCTAATGAGTACTCCAAGCTCACATCAAAGAATATAGAATAAATTTAATCTATAAATATAAATATGTTTTTTGACTAGCACATTTTAAAATGTTTAAAAGCTAGGGAAAAAATTTCGGGGGGAGGTCTGAACCCTAACGCCCCCCTGGCTACGACCTTGCTGCCAACTATGTGTTAGCTATAACGTAGTTTGTTATATGTACAGAGTGATTCACCAAAAGTGCTCTCTCTCCGTGTTTTTATTTCATAATAAATTTATTAAAATTCTGATTTTTGGAACTTTTAAATATACTTAATGACCGTTTATTGTCATAAAGGTGGATTTATCACCTTCATCAATTCCCGTTTGACCACCACTAGGTGAGCCACCATGTCATACTGTTTTCTGAAAAGACTACTAACACAGGAATACCACAATTCAGGAATGATATCTGACCAATCATCTTATTATGCTTATAATTTTCCTGAGTTTTGTTTACGATCATTTTGCTGCTTTAAGCTCTCTCGTGATTTCAGATGAAACAGAAATATTTTTGCAGTTTTCATCATGCTGTATGTTGTTGCTCACCAGCAAAGAAGATATTTTGCAAAAGTTGTATTGTATCACATCGTGACAGGTGTTTTTGTAGAAATCATTAGGTATATACATACCTATATTTGAAATCTGAGTTTAAAATAACGTATTTCCAATCGAAAAATACATAAACCACTGAAACAATTATAGGTCTGTATGCTTATAGTAAACGTACATTTCACCAGCCCCCTCCTCCTCTCAAGTTGGAAAAAAGTTATTTTTTTCCGGCACATATCATATATAAGTCATAACACACATATTATATGAGTTACGACGCACATATTATATGAGTTACTACACATATATTTTATGAGTTACACCGCGCATATTTTATTGTGTCGATAAAGTTAAAATGGTTCTTATTTTGTTAATTTAAATTTTTTATTAGGAAAATTAAATTAGATTCTTTGAATACGATTCAAATAAACGATGCTATATCGCATGATACATTTTTTTCGTTGTTGGAAGTAAATAATTATATGTTTACAAGGTCTGCCATCTGATTGCAAAAAAATGAAGTTAAAATTTAAACAATAACGATGTTACGTAAATTAAATCGTTGTTTTTTTTTTTAGTCTACCCTCAAAAGTGTTGTACAACCACACAAGAAAAACAAGAAGAAATCAAACCGCAACAGACCGCACCTGCCTATCTATTATCACAGTCATTTTTTTGCGTATTTTTGAAATTATCCAAAACATTTTGGACATTCTTCGACAGTTTGAATGACCTTATTGTATTGATTAATCTTCTACTAGAATCGTACTTTGAGCATTTTCATGTTATATTTTAAAAAAAATACTTATTTTACTACGTAAATGGAATATACAAGGAACTTGTGCTCTGTGGCACGGAACGAATGTCCACTGCTGTACCCAAACACAATAATATTGTCCTAAATCCTCCGTGCGTCATCCATATTTCTTTATTTATTTTTATTTTAGATTTCGAGCGGAGCGATAAATGTATCAATTTTACAATGATAGGTATTTTTTTTTTTATATATTTATATACTTGTACTCTATAAGGTAGAATAAAAATGCATGGATTTTCATCACATCCAATAGTACTTTTGGGAATTCTAATTAAATATTCTCAGTACCTCTCTTAATTATTGCGGGGAAAACAAAAAACAAATTATGGAAAAATGGGAATTTTTTACACAAAATCAGTTTTTGACCAAATCGATTTTTTTATTTCGTTGTAATTTTAAAAATGAATAACTGTAGATATTTGACACTTTCACCGAATGTTTATAATAATATTTCATATACATAGAATAATTTTTTAAAAAATAAATGTTGTTTAAAAAATATATTACTCAGCCAAAAAGTTTTAAAATTTAATACAAGATTCCTAATTAGTAATTTATTTTATTTTTTTAATATTTTTATTTGATTTAAACATTCTATTCAATTAGCACAATACGTTTATACGATGAGAGAAAAAATAATATACATGAAAGGTTTAATTAAAGCAGTCACCCACTAATTATTTTTGAAAAGTTAGTTACATTTGTCGTTCTATTTTTTTTTTAAGTTTTATTTATAGAAATCATTAATTTATTTTGAAATCCCAAACTCTTAAAAATATACTATTTCCATTTTTTTTTTTTTTTTTTTTATAGATATTTTAAATTCAAATTTGGATGAAATTAGATATCTAAACAAAGAATAAGAATTTTAATTATTTTGTTGTAATTCAAAAACTTTATTCGTGAAGACTTAGAATTATTGCGTTTACAATATATTTTATATACACAATAACATTTTCAAACATTTTAAGCTATTGCCTAGTATACTTTACCTCAAAATACGAACCTATTCATACCGTTCTAGTATAAGACGGTAACTATTGAGTCACAAATAAATAATAACAACAATAAATATTATATACTATTATAATAATTCTAATAATATCAACATGCATAATATTATCACGAAATATACTTAGTAATATAATCTAACATCATCGTTCGCGTAGATACGAATCATTGAATTCTGCAAATTTAATACACACGTCATAACAGTAGTGACTTAACTGCTTTCCTCAATATTGTAATATTTGTTATCGTTTGTAATATAATATCGTTAATCTATTCAACAATGCGAATCGGATATGAAATAGTATTTAATTGCTTATTATTATTGTTTAACGGCGTAATATTATTCTCAACAGCATAATTCAAATCACATATTAATACTATATAATATGTACACTTGAAGTACATCAAGACGCAATTGCAATAATGTGCAATCGAGTATACAATAAAGCGAAGTGTTTATAAAATAGATGCGCAGTTTATCATACTATATTATTTTATTCTCTGACGCATTACTGTAGGACGTTTCACTGTGTTTTTATATTTATGCGCCTTACACGCTAACAACTGATTTTTTAGGTTGTTTAATTTTGACAAACACCTACAATTCTCGAGAGTTGAACAAAAAAAACATAGAAGATGGATTCCTGAAAGTACTTAAAGGCTTAAATTTATATATATATATATATATATACCGGAAATCGTTTTGGTTAATTTATAATAGTAAATACAGTAAGATATGTGATAAAGTAAATTTAATAAGATTAACATGAATCAAGAAAATAGATTGATAAATATGAAACAGTAAGTATAACGAGTAAACCTATAATGTTGAATGATTTACAGCAAATCATTGAAATGTGTTCACTCGAAAACGGTTACTTTATATTTTGAAGCCCAGGTTTACTATACAATCAAAAACCCGTTCGATGTTAGTATCAGAAAGTTTATAAGTCCGTAGTATTGGATTACAAGACCGAGAGAAGGACATGACCCGAAATTTAGCAAGATTAAGTTTCAAGTCTAAGATTTTACATCGCCTAGAGAAAGAATCAAGATTATTTTGTAGACATAAACAGTCTTCAGCTGATTTTATTTCCAAATATATTTTTATGTCTACTGTGAAACATCGTATTCTAGTAGAAGGTAAAGCATTTTGCACACTATTGACAAATAATAAGAAAAGTATAGGTGATAGGTGACCTTCTTGTGAAACGCCAAGAGGGAGACGAGAATACGTTTGATTTAATACTGAACACCTTAACCCATTTTTGTCTATTGAGCAGAAATTAATTAAACCACGAGAGTAGAGGTTTACCGAATTCGAATGCCCCTAATGTTTTTAATAGAACTATATAGTTGACTAAGTCAAAAAAAGCCTTTGAAAAATTAGTGTAGTCTACATCTACCTGCGTACGTTTTTAGAAGGCTTCAAATATGAAGTTACTCAATGCTAGGTTGCAGGTGGTTGTAGATCGCCCGGTACGAAATCCGTGTTGTTCATCGATAATATTGTAATAATGTTATGAACTGATCGTTCAATACAGTTTAAAACTATGGATTTGATATAATGGATATAGGTCTTTAATTTTTATATCTACGGCATTATCTGATTTTAGGATTGGTGTTATAGAACTAAATTTTAATATAGACAGAAACACATCCTCATCAAGAGAATGCCTAAAGAGTAAAAATAAGGGGTATGATATAATATATCTTAATTGGAAAATAACTCTGGATAAACCATCAGGACCAATGGACTGGATACCACGTAATGCAGATAAACCATGAAATACATCATCTTCTGAGAATATGATGTTCTTGTGCATATCAAAATTTAAGCCTACATGACTGAGTAAATCCATATCAATAATTTCAGATGTATAAATGAAGAAAAAGTAAGATGAGAATAAATTTGCAGCATCCTGCTCATCAGTGAAAAAACGACTATTTAATTTTAATACCTTTGGTATATCATTTGTGGATTGGTGTTTATTAATAAATTTCCAAAAATCACGAGGATTATTAATGAGAAATGTTTTGGAACGGTGAATATCAACGCATACATTTTTTGGACTTATATTTAAGGCGTGCCCGGAGTAGTGAGAAAATACGGTAGTCAGTAATATTAGAAGTAGATTTAAATGCCACATGTGTTTTTTTTAAGAAACAACATTTTTTTTTAATTCTTTGGTACACTAGGAAGTGAAATGAGAATGGTTATAATTACATAAATGTACGTAACGCAAAATAAACTGATGAAACGCATCAAAAAACATATTACAAACTAATTCAACATTTAGCGGCGAGAATGCAAAGTGCCAATCAAAATGATTAACAAACGATTGAATATTTTTAAAGCCATCATTTTTAAAATCATAAAAAGCATGTAAACGATTAAAGATTGAAATTTGAGCATTACATTTCAATGAAATAGTTAAAGATGGGTGGTAGTGATCGACTGAGACTAAGGGATCTAAAGATTCTTCTACAATAATTGACATAACATTACTAAAAACTAGATTTAATAAGGAGCCGTGCTTATTAAAAATATTATTGTTTTGGTAAAAACAATTTACCGCAAAGAATTCCGAAATACAGGGTATACTAGTGGACAGATAATAGATTAAGCAAGAGTCATCATTAGTCTATAAGATATCAGGCAGATTATAGTCACCACAAAAAATAAATGTATAGTTAGGATAATGATGGAAAATATGATCGATGGATAATATATGAGATTCGTATAGGGTAGACAAGGAGTTCAGGGGAATATACACATAACTTGAAGCAAGTTATCTTTACCAGTAAAGAAACAAACAAAAATTTGCTCAACATTTTGTTCAGGAACAATAATACAAAAAAAAAAAATATTCTTACGTATGCCAATAAGTACCCCACCTCCTCTAAGATATATACTGATGGCATTACACCTACCAAATCTAAAACTATTCTAGTTGAAAAGATTAAGCTCATTATTAGTAAAAATTTTAGTAAACCAAGTTTCTGTTAGAACAATAAAAAGAAAATTAAGAGTAGATACATTTCAGATAAAATAATTTAGATCGAAGTCCATGGTAGTCTTAGTAGAAGCCATTTTTATTTGCAAACTTCAACTTTAGCTGTGGGAATCATTTCAAAATTTAGGAAGGAGGGCAACTTCACATAGTCCCACCACATAGTCCAATCGATTTTAATACTGCGTTACGTTGGTGGATATCAATTGTAAATCAAATCGTCATCGTAAATAAAATATTCTGCCCGAAATTTGTGTACCTACTATAATAATAATTCAATCCTGTATAATATTTTTGTTCGCGATTTAAATTTATATTTGTCATGTTTATCATATTAGCAGTAAGCACAATATGTGATGATAGCATAGAATAATTGCATTGTGTGATAATAGAGCATAATACCCAATATATTAATTATCATTAAAATGTTTTTAAATGACCCAGCATTTTTGAATTGTCATAATTCCGATATGATTGTATAGATGAGTTACAAATTTTAATATGTTCCTAAATATATGAAGTTATCCACAAGGATACGATATCTTCACACATGTATCAATTTAATAAAACACTAAAAAAATACATGTCTTAATAACTAATAACGTCTACGAGTACATAATGTAAAATCGTCTTTAAAAAAATAATAACTAATAATAATAATATAATAATACTAAAGGCCACAGCAACGTGACGTAAAAATAATCGTAGTAAATACAAAAAAGTAATTTCAATTAGCCAACTCCACAGTTAATATTTTTATACAGTTTAGTTCATAATTGTTATCATTAATCATTTCTAAAATAATCAATTTTTATTAGATTCTGAGTGTTGTCAAGTTGAATAAAAAAAAGCTAAGTTGAATAAGAAATTATAAATTGGATGAAAAATATAATTTAATAAAAAATCTAAAAGCTAATTTTTTATTCATATTACATGTTTTGTTCAACTTGGCTTTTTTAGATTTTTTATTTAATTAGGCTTTTTTATATTCAACTTAGTTTTTTATGTATTTTGGATTTTTTTATTTGTCTTTTTTATTCAATTATTATTTTTTTATTTAAATAGGCCTTTTTTTATTCGACTTAGATTTTTATGAATTTTAGATTTTTTAATTAAATTATTATTTTTTTATTTAAATTATACTTATTTATCTAAAAACTAAACTAGAATGCATTTTCAAAACACTGGCATATTTTTTGATTCCATCGGACAATGTCATGAGTCTGACAAAAAACTTGTAAAATTCTTCAAATAAAAAAATATTAATTTATAAATTCTAAAAGGAGTTTACAAATTATTGTAAATTATTTACATAATATTGGCATCGGTCGAGATCGATCGGACGATGTTGGGAGGGAGGCTACGTGAATTTTGCCCCCAATTTTCAAATGATTCTCACAGCTATAGTTGAAGTTTGCAAAATTTAAAAATAAATTTGCAAATTATTACAAAGTATTTGCAAAATATTTATACAAGTTTGAAATTGATCGGACAAAGTTGGAGGGCCAACAATCTTGACATCCGTAATATCTTACGTTGTAGAATAGTTTTGTCACTCACCATACGAAACCCATTTTCACTGGGATATAATTATTAGAAGGGGTACGTTAAAATATTTTTCATTTAAAAATAAACACTCACTTTCCTTTTCCGTAACACGACTGCCACTACCGTCCATCAGTTTTTCTTTAATATCTGTCAATCGATTTTTTTTTTTTTTTTTTGTCAAGTTATTTGCACAGATTTGCTCACAGGTAGATTTTTTATCAGGTATGCAATTTTTATTTATTATATACGACCATTTTATTAACCCATCTTTTCAGGTGTCTAAAGCGGTAATTATTTTTGTTTACAATTACAGTCAAATAAACAGTTATTGTCTTATTATTGTTACCACGTTCTAATGAAATTATTTGAATTTCATTTTTTTTTATCTAAAAAGAAAAATATTAAATATGAATTTAAGTAGCTACAACTTAACGCGTGTACTATGACTACTGCATAACTTCAGTATACAATTGAAATCGCTTCTAAAATACTGTAAGTTTACATATTTTAATACGTTCAGAATTTTTATGTATTATTATTATAACTACATACTCTGAAATTACGAGATACGCTCAACACCTACATGCCTACAAAAGTATAGCAAAGCGATTACTTACTAAACAGTTTTTTTAAGTTTTTATTTTTAAGTGTCAAAAAAAAAATGTTAAATATAAATACTAAGTTTAAAAATGGAATACAAAATTCCAAATATGTTGTTCTTATTGCAATTATTTAAAAATATCATTACCATTTTTTTTTATTAGTATTTTAAGTTAAAATTTGGACAAAATTAGGTACTTATTTAAACTAAAAATAATAATGTTAGTTATTTGATTGTAATTCAAGAATATTATTTAAGGGGACTTGAAAATTGTACGTAGGTATATTATTACATTATATATAAGCAATGACACATTCCAAATATTTAGATTAATTTCAATCTATTACCTAATTATACTATGAACCTATTCATACTTCCAGTATTGACTCATAAGTTAATTACAACAATATTTAATTTGAATGAGTACTACTATAATAATTGAATATTAATAACATAATAAATGCAATGTTTTCGGCAAAATTAATTCAATCTACCGTATTATTTAAAGTTTTTAATTTGATATAAACATTATCATTGATAATATGTTGGATTTTTTCGATATTCTAATTTTTAAGTGATTTTAAATGAACATTTTTAAATTTTAACATTTTATATATTCATAACTCACTTAAAAAATTAAAATAAGGTAAAAACCCAACGTAATTGCTTAGGTATTGTTCTTAATATAAGTTAATATAATAAGTCAATATAACATTTGGTAGGTATGTTGTACGTTTGTAAAACAGATATTTCATATTATATGTGAGGCGCACCTCTTAAAGTCTTAGCTTCATTAATTGGTACGTTGGAAATGAGTTTTCGTGGTATTTCTGAAACGTGTGAGAGTGCTCCTTTAGTGGGTTCCAAACGTATCTACACATAATTATGATGATAATTATACCTGTCAAACAACACACTGCGTAGTGCATTAAAAATATCGAAATTCCTATACACAACCCCTACGAAACACTACTTACAATCTCCATAAAGAATAGTTTTATAGAAAATAATAAAATTAAAACAATTTAAAAAAAAAAAAACTTAAAATAATAATTAAAGTAAAATATTGAATTTCCTACCAGTTTTAAATCTTCTTGCAGATATTATAATCCTAAAATTCTATCTAAAAATTACGTGTCGCACGATTTTTTTGAAAATTTAGTACCTAGTTCATGTACTACGCCATGCACCCTAATATAATGGCGCTAAAATGATATTGCTTATAAATTCATTTTATGATTTAGTGGTAGTAATTTATACTTATCATCAAAAACTGTTTCAGTTATAATGATAATGATTTTGAAAATAAAAACAAATACCATCACCTGGTATTATTCTGAGTATAGATATCATAAGAGAGATCACCCTTTTTTAAAGGTTAAAAACAAAGCTATAAGGCATAAGCACTCTACGAGTCTCAAGGAATATGTATACAAAATTTGATGCCAATTTATTTAGTAGTTTCAGATCTATAAGTCCCATTCAAATGTACATTCATTTATATGCATACGTAGATGTTTATTTATGGAAAAGAATTTCTAAAACGGCGGCGAATGCATTCGCGGGAATATGATTTAGTTTGGTGCATACTGCTTGAACCACAGAATTTACATAATTTGAGCAAGTTGCGTCCGTTTGGATCAAAAAAAGTCTAAAATAGGTTATAAACTCACAAGCTTCTTTTGCGTCTCAGCTCATCTTTTTTTATAACGTATAATTGCGTCCCGAAAATCAATACTAAAAAACAAATTGCACGAATGCACATCGTTGACTTGCGATATAATATCTATTTTCTTGTATAGTACTAACTGTACGCTACTATACAGTCATAAAAATAAATATAAAAAATGCTTATTATTATACTTTTTTTTTTTTATTAAATATTGCATATTATCTAGTTATTTTGATATACCATTTCACAATAATAATTACAAGGAATAGGATTTATATACAATAAAAAAATGGTAAAATATGCATTTGATTTATTAAAAATATATGCAAAAAAAAAATGTGAAAAAATATAAAAACTAAATTTTTAAATTCTAAAATATTAAAAATATTACTATAAATTATTAATGTTTTTAAAAGTATTACATGATTTTTGTACCTTTCTATACTTGTTAAAACTACTAATTTTTGCGTTTTTTAATTTTTCTATTTCCCTAAGAGTTAGATTGTAATGAAAATTTTCATCCACTTCAATTTTTACATTTTACATACCTACTATACCTATATATAAATACTATTAATTTATATACATACGTATGTATTAAACATATAACGACATATCTACTAGAAATAATAGTTAATATTTATATATAGCATATGGCCGACGTGTAGTGACAACTACATGAGAAAACTACATGTCAATCTTATCTAATGACTGATATATTTATGTTGTAAGTACAGTAAATTACAAAAAAAAAACAATTTGTATTAATATATCGATTCAACACTTTAACGTAGTGAACTACGAGTATATTAATGTATAAATTAACTACCTATCTAGTTAAAGTATATGTTTTACACTTTATGACCTATAATAGGTACCTACTGTTTCATTAATTTGTAAATTAAATTGTTATAAAATATCGATGATCTACTCTAATTAACTTAATATATACGATTCTGTATACATAAAAAAAATCACTTATTTTGTAAATAAATAAATATTTTTTACTAAGTTATTTCTTTTTTTTTATGATGGAATTAATAAACTCCTGAATACACTCATGAATACTAAGAAATCGTGTATAAAATTAAAAATATTTATAATAAAATACATCGGTGTTTAATAATAACTATTGATTTTAGGTAATTTAGGTATATAATTATAATAATTATATATTTTTTGGGAACGCAAGTTACAGAGCTATCTTACTACCTATAGAATAAACGTTATTTTTTAGGCAAACGAGTAATATTCATGCAGCGGTTTTTGTTTTCGTATCATTTCTGGAAAAAGTTCTCCATAATATTCACGAGATCAACATAATAGTTTAATACAAATATGCGGTAAAGATATTCCTTTGTGCACCTGAAGAATTGAAAAAAAAACGTACCTTGTGTTTTTTTATTATTATTATTCAAACGTTATTTGAAAATCGATCAAATCGAATATTACGATGACGGAATACTAAAAATGAAAGCTTAAATAAATATATTTTTATTTACCTTAAAAAATGTATCATCATCAATCAAATTCTAGTATTATACATTTAAATTTATAAAACCTTAGAAAATATATTGTATGTACTTTATGCGTTTTATGTTGACTTTCTATAGAATCGACGCATTTTAAATAATATTTTATTTTGCTGCTGCACAATATCTTATCAAACATTGTATTGTGTGATTGCGTATTATATTCTCTAACTCGTTTTTTTCCTCAGTTAAAATCCTTAATTGTTGTAATAATAGTAATATCATTAAGCCAATGGTTCTGTTATCGAGGCTTTAACTTAATAAAAAAAAAAAAAAAATAGTAATAATAATATTCAAAACGTAACAAGCCCGCACAAATAAAATAACACTGTTGATCGTAATTCACGAGTGTTCTATAATATCGTCGTTTTAGGGTTTTGTGTAGATGCATATTATGTATTATTTTATTTTATAGCCCAGCGATAAAAATTATCACTGTAAAAAATTTTTATAAAGGTACAATTGTATGTTTTTTTTTTTTTTTTTTGAATGACGATTATGTTTCAGCGTCGTACTGTCGTATTATATTTTATTAAAAACGTATCGGGCGCACGTCTGTATAAAAAAAATATAAATGCGATGGATGAATCATTTTCAACACAAATCGTGAACAATGACATAATATAATACAACACAATATTACAATATTGTAATAGGAAGCTATAGAGCACTAGACATCAATTAATAATATTGTAGTTACCGACGGGACGTATCCATGTGACGTCAAATCAAGTTTCGGTCAATTTTATATAATTTCATTATTATGATTGAAAGTTGTTCTTTGTAACGCACGACCAATCGATCGGATATGTTCATTTTCGAATATTTTATACGCCGCGGCGTAGTCCGAGCATTTTCGTAACGATAAAATACAATGTACTTATAACAATGTTATCTAATATAATAATATGGTATAATATTAAGTTCGAAACAGATTAATAATAACCCGTTTAAAATACTGTGTGGTAGGTTATACGATAATATATTGCAGGGATCGGCAACGTTTTTGATGTCAAAGGCCAAAATGTAAATGACAATTTTTCAAGGGCCACAATTCGAATAATATCTCTTACGTTATATTATACAAAAATCTATAATCATTATAGTCATATCAAATTTAGTTTATTTAAGTTCATGTAACTGTTAGGTACCTGTATATTAATTTAATAATATGTACCTATTTACAACGTTTTATTTAATCTACCGTTTCAAGTCCATTCCATCTCAGTTCGTGGTATTTAAATATGATGGCTATTTTTATACAGATTATAAATTTTACTCGCGGGTCACATAAAATTGTCACGAGGGCCGTGGGTTGTCGACCCCCGATATATTGTATTTATGTTTAACTATCAATAAAAGAGTTGTAATGATAACCTAAATTAATTAGTTTTCGTTTTACGCGTTTATCTGAATAATACGTTTTTCTTTAGGAAAAAAATGTCCATATTTCAAGGTTTACATAATTATTGCATACTGATATATTATGCTGTAGTAGTATATAACATTAATAGTTGTCCTATATTCATTATTGTTCTATTAACTTGTTTAATGGTATTATACTTAAAATATTCAAGACACGAATGTAGTCATTAGAGTTTTGTGTGCAAAAGAGATGGGAACCTATGGTGCCGACTATGCTGATTTACAATTTATACACCGTACCGTTACTACTACAATAAAACAATTATTACTATTAAACAATTGCCTGGTTAGGTCTCCATAATATTTATTTTCAATTTTTTTTTAATTTTAATTTTTCTATATCGAATACAAACAGCTGAAATGAATTTCTATTAAACAAGAAGGAAAACTGTTTTTTTTTTATCAGATAATGATATTTTTACCCACAAGACACCACGTGTGAACAATACGATGGCTTAAAAATGAACATAATATCTAAAAGTCATGTTATTAAAATATTTATAATTATTATTATTTTATATATAAAATTCTCCGATCACAGTGTTTGTTATTGCACTCCTCCGAAACGGATTGACTGATTTTCATGAAATTTTTTGTTCATATTTGGTAGGTCTGAGAATAGATCACGGGCTATTTTTTAAATCAAAATTTACATTTTAAAGAGTTGCTCATACAAGGATTTTGAGATTCGCGATGGAAATCGAAAATTATTTTTGTTTATTAATGGTTGCTATTAGTTACAACTTACAGATTATAATAGTAATAGTAGAAATAAATTATGGAAATAAATATTTTATTTTTTATGTAAAATATAATTGCCATTGGTTAATCGGGCAAATGTGGTAAACGTATGCATCAAATCGTAGCGTTTATGGACTTGAAATAATAAATTATATCTCAAATTATATAATATAAAAATTGAATATACATTATTATTTTTTTCACGGACAAAGTAAGATTGCCATTGATTAAAGATAATACATCTATATGTATAAAAATGAATGTTTATTTGTATGTCCTTTATGCATTCCTACACTATTCATCCGATCGCAATGAAACAACTTTTAGAAGTCGTTGAGTACACTCCTGCAAAGATTTCTGGCATATAACATCCTATCTATATATAAAAATGAATGTCTGTCTGTTTGTTCTGTATGCATTCCAAACCATTCAACCGATTGTGATTAAATTTGGGACAGAGATAGATTATACCTCTGGGAAGAAGATAGGCCAATTTAAAAAGGGGGAGATCCAACTCCGGGAGTTGCTTAAACAAGGATTTTGAGATTTACGATGGAAATATTTGTTTATAAATGGTTGCTATTGGTTTATAATAATAATAATAATAAGTTGTATTATTTATTATCACTGAAAGAATAGAAAAAAGTCTTTGATATTTGTTTATTTTTATTTAATTGTTTCAGTGACACATGCGTTTATAGTACTCAAAATTTTAATAGAATTTGTGAATTTTATATTGACAGTTCATATGCTTTTCGTGTTTTTTTTTTTAATGTTCCGCTGATAATTTGTCTATTGCACTCCGTGTGTTTCAAATAAATAGTGATTTATTCGCTTAACGAATTTGAATTTATTTTCAACTCTATTTCTAATGAGCTCGATGCATATCTCGAATCTTTAGTTTTATGGCAACACGTACATAAATTGAACTTGAAGACTAATATGCGTGTACAACTACAAAATGGTACATCAGCTGATGGTTTCGTAAAATAATTATTGGACGTGGGGAATGGGAAAATAGCAATCTATGAATCAACACAATGTATCATATTGCCAACAAATTTCTGTAAAATTACAGCAACCACCGATGAGGTAATTTACAAAGTTGTCTTAAATATAGCACAAAACTATAGAAATCGCACAGTGGCTCAGTGTACGGGCTATATTAGCAACCAAAAACAACGATGTAAATACAATAAATTTTAGCATCCAAAACGGAATTCTATGCAGTACAACAACGTACAAGTTTATTGATACTGTAATGGATCAAGACGAAGCTATCAATTATCCAACTGAATTTTTAAATTCGTTTGATTTGCCAGGCATGCCACCGCGTTTTTTAACATTGAAAATTGGCGTGCCCATTTCATTATTCTACGAAACATCAATCCATTATGACTCTATACTAGTACCAGGCTTTCGGTGAAAAAGTTGATGAACAACATTATCCAAACTACAATTTTAAACGGACGATTTAAAGGCGAAGATGTATTGTTGCCACGCATCCCAATGATTCCTAGCCATATACCATTCGAAATCAAACGTTATCAGTTTCCGGTGCAACTCGCCTTTGCAATGACCATCAACAAAGCACAAGGACAATCGCTACAAGTGTGTGAACTGAATTTTGAAAATCCATGCTTCTCTCGTGGACAGCTGTACGTGGCCTGCTCACACGCCGGATAACCTTCGGATTTCTTTGTGTACGCACCAGAAGAAAAAACAAAAAAATATTGTGTATCCAAAAGCACTTCAATAAATAGCATTTAATCAAAAACATAAATTGTCAGGCTTTCTCGATTAAACGAATAAAATACATAATTCAAAATAAATTGAATATTGTTGTAACGATATTACTTAGTATATTTTAACCATTAAATTATAAAATAAAACACATTATTCATATAGAGTTGACATTATTAATTTTTTCAATGGGCAACGAAGTACACGGGATCAGCTAATATTATATAATATATTTTAATATTATTATTTTTTTTGTACGTACGTAAACATTTGAATGTTTTTAAGTGTGTTCAAATCGATCTACTGTAATTTTATATTCGAAGATCTAAACTTCACTGTCATAAAATATCTTCCTTTGATCTTTAATCAAAATTCGTCGATTCTGAATAGTTGTCATTTAATATAACTGAGCAATGTATAATATTATGCACCTTTATTTAAGTTAAATTAAATGAAACATCAATGTATAATATAATATCATACTATATGCCCTAGATAGGTAGTTTATTATTTTGTGTATAATTTATTATTTGAAATTAATATTAATATAATTCTGTGTACTGTGGTGTCATTATTTGATTTCTATCGACTAATATTTTGGTACCAAGATACCCGCTGAATTTAAACGAAATCAATAAATATATGCTTTGTTTGGAGTAAAAATTACTAAAAATTAATTTCATTATTAATCAGCTACGGAGAACAGCAGGAGTCATTAGATATTTTAATTAAAACAGATGTTTAATTGTTTGGATAACAACTATGGAAATTATTAATTTCATCGATTTAAACAAATATGTACTTTCGAAAGTAAGTCCGATGAAATTAAAACCAAATCACAAGAGATCGCATTTAATGAATAGCAATTTCTAAATGAGACCTTATTGTTTATTAACTGTAGCTAGTAATAACACAAACACAATATATAGGTACTTTGGCAGTCTTAATAATTTAATGGGATTATATTATAGAATTATGTAAAATATATTTCCTATGTAAGTTATTTTTCGACAAACGCGTCGGTGAATAATGTTTTATCAAAAAACAAAAATACTGTTTTAATCACCATTTCCATTCCAATAAATATTGAACACTTCCTTTCTATAAAACTGCAAAATTATAGTTTCTACTTGAGCGAATTTTGTGGCCAATACTCGATGTAGATTAGTACTTAAATATATTATATAAATATATAAAATAATAGCATTTTTGAAGTTTCTTAGAATTAAAAATTAAATATTCAAGTTTTAATCAAACGACTATCATGTCAGACTTTAATCAATAATTTATTCATAAATATACATCAGTTAAAGGTCATTTATTACAAAGTTTTTATTTTTTTGTTGATATTATTATTTAAAAAGAGCTTGGAATTTAATGAATTTGAAACTTTTTTTTGAATGCCTGACACGCTGCAGCTTACCAAGCTACAAACGTGTTTCAAGTACATAATATGCTAAATAATTTTTTTAGTGAATCTTTTCATTTTTAGGTCATTTTTGACTTATTTCTAGGAATATGACAATGAATATTTAAAAATGTATGTTTCAGATAAAATCACACAACTACGCCATACCAGTTAAACACTTTTTTTTTAACAAGGGTCAACTAATATATTTATAAAATATTAAAAATAATAATTAACTTTATCAAATTATCAAAAATTAAAATAATAAGTTATTGGAAGTGCATTTATAAAACATTTTATGGTGATTCAGGGTTGTAAATTAATATTTATAGGAATTTTCATTTTTAGGAAATTATTGCATTAAAATAATATAACTTTAGTTATTAATTAGGTAGTAATTATTATCATTATCATTATTTTTACTATGTTCACTACTCACACACTCATGATAGAGAATCATGAAGGGTTTTCGTAACAATCACAATGACTGTTGATGAGCCGTAGAACGAAAGAAGAATAATATAATAATACCTATTATAATATATATTATTCCGATTTTCAAAAATTTCAATTTCAATAACGATGGTACATTATTAAAGTTATTCCGTCGGTATATTGTGCGTTCACTTTAATAATTTACTTATGCTCACGTTTAGAGAAGAAACTAGACGCAATGAAACTTCGCCGCAATGATCATACCGAAACATCTTCATCGTACATAAAGCTAAAGGATGTCCTTTTGTGCTTTTATTCGTAAAATAATGGGAAGTCGTCCATTTTCTACACTCTGTATTATATATATATATATATATATATATATATATATATATATATATAATATATATATATATATATATATATATATATATATATATATATAATATACCCATGTGGCCATGTGAATTGTGTAACCCTTATATTTTGTCTTACATAAATGTATTTATGAAAATTAATAATTTAACGATAAATGTAATGTTCCTCTATATAATAAATCCAAATTTAAAGTCATAGAAGCAACAAAGATATAACAGTATAATACTATTTTTTATTTTGAGTTTCGAGCAAATCAAAAAATGCTACTAATTATAAAAATTGCGAATATAATAGATATACTATATATTATATATAATTCGAACAATGCTGAACATGAAAATATTGAAAATATTATTAGTTTTCTGTATATTATTTTCAAGAGATGGTGTGTAAAAATAAGAAAGATTATAATTTGGTTTAGTTCCAGAAAATTATTAGACATAGCAACTAAATTAGTGGTGCCCAAAATGTATTGGGTCGGCAAATTACCTGAAGATTCCTGATTATTAGTGAATTTGACTAATAGGCTTACACGAGATGACCACGGTAATAGGAGATAACCAAAAAATAAATAAATAATAAATTGAAAAGAATATTAGCAAACAATTGATTTAATTGCGCGGGAAAAGAGGACATATTTTTGTTTAATTATGGTGCAGAAGGGGGGGGGATGTCTGGTCAAATTTGAATAATGCAATCATCAACCCGTGTTTACAATTTAATAATCGGGCGTGATACTCATAAACAAAAAAAACGAGGAACTTAAAGTATGAGAAGTAAACGATGATGACTGCTTGAAGACTGGCCACGCGCAACAGCTATCGTAGACATTATACGCGTTGCGACGAGTAGTATGATAAAGATCGGAAAACCGAATCGACGAAAATTCGGGCATGATTTATGTTATCATCAAATTTCAAAAACCGTGATTAAATATATATATATTTATTTTTCTTGGACACAAACACGGTAAGACACTATAATTTATATCTAATATATATATAGTAGGTAGTACAATCACGCGTTATAATTTATCGCCACTCAGTGGAATATATACGATAAATACAATTTACACAGCGATTAAACGTCAAAATATCTTCGATAAAAAATTTCTCCGTCAAATTATTTCCGACACAATATATATATATATATAATGGCTATTATTACCCGACCTGCAAGATATTTTGAGAGGTCTTGATAGGTTCGATATTGTGTTAATTACCTACTGTTGCTATTGATTGCAATTTTTTTCCATTCACCGATTTCATATATGGAGAGTTTCTCACACCATAAATTTTGACTTCCCATATATGTGTATGACGTTTAAAAAAGGACCTCCCCTCTGAGCTGGTAATTGGCGGACGGACGTGTTGGACGTGATCGAAGACGACATACCCTGCAAGTCTTGACCCGAATGGACTGCGTCGGCTAATCTTGTGGTCGGATGGTCGATTTGGGACGGTAATCTGGAACCTTCTGTAAAACCTAACCTATCCTGCAGCTAACGAGTTGTATCCCATAAAAATTTCTGGTACGTGGGTTGTGTCCTGATAATAAAAGAGGTGCAAGTTATGTGCTGATAAATTTCAATTGAGAAATTTGTACAAAATTACGTCGTTATAAATATTATACATATATTTTACATAAAAATAAAATATGATGTTTCGTCAATTAAAATAATAATTAATATATAAGAATTGTAATATTTAAGTTTTTCCCAATGTTTAGTTATTTTTATTTTTAATTTATATTACTTATGAACATAACAAATCAACATATTTACTGTCGTGCAAAAAATATAAATATTTATAAAATTGTAATGAAAAAATTTCTGGATTTGAATTTGATTTAATTCAAAATCTATCGTACACAACTCGTGTAACCTGAAAAAACCCGAGGGACACAAATTAGAGTTTGGGACGCAACTCGTTTGCAACCACTGGGACTATTCAACTCGAGAGTTGTAAACCAAACGGTCGCAGCATTCTTTAAAGTCATCGCACCGCGATGAGTGATGTTGAATCAATCGGAGCTCGCACCGTCCTACAACCTCCCCCCCACACACACACACTGTATCTCCTACATGTATTATAGATCCATACCCATAATAACTTATTATTAGCATTTATATTATAGAGTTGTTAAATGTTGTAAGAGTTATAAATTATTTCACGACTTTAAAGTAACAAATAATTTAGGCACCAAAATATTCTAAAATACGGTGCCTATATTATTATAATGTTTATAGATACAGTTTAAATAAATAGGTATCAACATTTTGGCCACTTTGGTACCTACATAGATAAAAACTTTTAAGTAAATGAAAAACGGGTTGTGTATGATATAATTTATTGGATTTTTTATATTCAGTTTCAAACATTTATAAAAAAAAATCATTCAAAATTTTATTTTGATTATATGTAAAAATGTCACGCAATATTGTTTTATTGTAACAAACCAAAATCAATGTTATAATGATACATTGGGTTTAAATACCAATATCATTAAAAACAAAATATACTTAATGTACATTATACCTAAATTATGTATTTTTTAAATAGTCGTTTACGTTTGCAAAAAAAAAAAAATGATTTGCTAGCATCCATACTGGAATTTTGTATAATATTTTAAACACATTTGAGGTATACATGAGTACAAGTAAGAAGTCAAAAATGATAAATGCGTTTTATTGAAATAACCATAACTTATGGTACAAGACAGTAGTTGAAAATATAATGATTTGATACGCCCAGTTATATATTAATAATAAAAAAACTTTAGTAAAAACTAAAAATATGAAACATAATATTTTTAAACGTATTTAATGCTTTAAATTAAAAAAAAAATCCACAATAAATTTACATGACTAACATAAAAACTTCAGAATATAGATTGTTTGAAATTATTATTAAATAAATCTGTTGGCTATGGCACACAAACACGTTTGGCATTTTATACTATATTCGTATAAGGATTTTGATTATCGGTTGTGTAGGTGTAAAATATTACATGTACACACCACAGTAGGTACCAATCTATTACGTATTGTATTGTATAGACCCTAAATATATACATAAGATATTTTAATATTTATACAAATACATATTGCGGAGGGCGAGTCGCCGTTAGTTCAGTGTGGCAAGATAGAAATAAAACATTGAACAATTTAACAAAACGTAATAAATAATAATATTATATTTACTTACTTTAGATACTACGTATAGGAAATGGTATCACTAGACGTAATTTTTCAACCATCTCAATGATGACTAAATATTTCATACATTTTTTATACTACTGAATAAAAATATTTATTGTTTAATTTTTTGTCGTTACCAGAAGTAACTCGATCATCATAAAAAATTGATTTGACTTTCCAGGAATTTTTTTTTTTTTTTTGTGAAAAGTAGAAAAATTTATAGAGAATCTAGTGTTAAATTTTCAAACCTTATTATTTCAAACAGAACAATTTTAATGAATTTATAAATAAAAAAGAATTGTAAACTTTCGTGACTTTGTCGTATTTTGCCGAAATGTTAACTTTAGATGATTGTTTAAAACTATTGTAAGCTTAAGCTCATTTTTTTTTGGTTTCACTAAAAATTATGAGAAACCTTATATTAAATTTTCAAAATTTTTTTTTAAAAAAAAAATTTTTATCGAAAATAAAAAAATAAAAATAAACCAAAAATTTCTTATGGTTATAATTAATTTAAAAATAGTCAAAATATATTAAACATTTTATAATGTATGAAAAAAGATAAAATAAACATTTAGTGAACATTTCATGTATCTCCTGTTAATATTTTCTGTGTTATATTAAAAAACCAAATTGATTTTGTTAAAAATTTGCTTCACGTAAAAATTGCCGTTTTTGCCTTGATTTTTTTTTTCTGTTTTTCTTTATGCGTTTATAAACTATTGGTAATTTTTACTTTTGACCTCTCCCACTCTCACAAGTACCAACTAGATTCACTTTCCTGTCGGAAAATATGCTAATGAAAAAAAATAAATAAAAAAAATCAAAGCACTTTTACTGCCGCCTCAAAAAGAATTGGCGGATAAAAAAAAAATATATATATATATATCATTGTAATACAAATACATTCATCGCTTCGCTCAGAATTTAAAAATGTTGGATAAATAGGTAAACGTAGGTTAGTACTTATTATTTTTTCTCTACAAGTAAAATAAAAATGTTTTTGTAATGTCAAATATAAATAATACATCTACTTTAATACAGATTATAAATAATAAGTAATAAAATGTTAATAAGTAACCATAGTAACAAATATTTTCATTTCTCACAGAACAAAAGTTGTATCCAGCTCAAAAGTATATTTATGCTATCAATAGGGGTGGAGCACGGTTTGATAGCCATAGATAATATTATATGATATTTTTTACATGTAAATTAAATGAGTATAAATTATTGTTAGACAATATTATCAATACATAATACTATTTCAAGTAACAGGTCACATGCGAATTGTATTATAATATAGAATATCAAAATTGCGAATTTAATTTCGAATAGAGCGACATAGGAGCAGAAAATCCGTGACAAAATGACAATAAATACATTTGTATATGAATAGATACTTCAAAAATACGAAAAACGATATGTATAAATGTATAAGTGTTATCGAATAAAAAGTTTCCTTGTGGTTTTACGAAGTCTGGTCTTTCTCGCGGTGTACGTGGCCAATTTCACGTTATACATTTTTAATACCTGCACAAAAGTATATAAGAATAATAATACGTCTTCCGGGAAAGTGTTTAATATAATACGTATTATCATCATCATCGTCATGGTATTATAGCATAACATAAAAACGTTTTGCGATGAAACGCCGTTTTCATCAGACTGCAATTAATATCGAAAATTTCAGCATGTTATAAATTGCCTACTGGTTAATACAATATAATATATTACACCGTCACAATAACTGTCATAATCGCAACTGAAAAAAATGTAATGTCGTTTTCACGATGTGTACGATAGAAAAAAGTCTATAATTTTATGCTGCATATACGTTAAGTACCTAGGCATGTGAACTACATGCTACTTAATATTTTTCCTCTACTAGGAAAATCTAGGATCAATAAAAATTAAGTTTTTATAATGTCGAATATATCAATAATAAATCTTCACTTCAATACAAATAATAAAAGTAATAAAAAGTTAATAAGCAACTTGCATGGTAACGAACATTTCACGAAAATTAACGACGCAGAAAAAAAAAGTTGTACCCAGACCAAAAACATGTTTATGTTGAAAATACTATACCTATTACCTAGTATAGTTACGCCAAACCCTATATCAATGTCTTTTGAAAATGTAGAATGTGATTGCTATACATTTTAACTATACCTCCCCCCTCGGTATGCCATTAGGACCGATATTTTTGGATATTATGGCATTTTTGAATATTTTTCGACCGACTACATTTTGAGGACTTTAACGTCGTATCTACAATCTACATACATAAGGCATATGGACTATACTGTAGAGCGTTAACAGTAGCTGCATATTATTCGTTACTTTATAAAATACGTTTTATGATATTATTAGTGCGCCGTGTTTGCATGCATACTTATATATGCTTGGACGTCTGCGCAGAGGTGACAATGGCACGTAAAAGTTTATGTGGCACGCATGTTTACACGCGAATTATACGCGAAAACTTGTATAAATAAGGCTCGGCGAATTACATTGGTAGAGACTATACATAAATTAGCTTCTCTGCGTGCTCTCTTTCTCTCTCGCTCAATCAATCTCTCCCCCATTCTTCCCTTATTTGTTTAACCGTAGGAACAAATATTTAGATGCCCACGTACGCCCTTTTGCATAACCGTAACGTGCGTAAACCTTAAAACTTTAAATTGCAAATTATTAATTTCGTTACCGTGCACCAATCCGAAACGATTTAAAGACTATTTACGAAATATATAAAGTTACTAAAACAAAATAATAATGGCGAAAAGCCTACATTGTCTTCAATTACACAAAACTGCAAGATCGGAAGTCTTCAATGTCGCGGTCATTTGGATTTTCATATTTTATGCTTTACCCAATACTAATACATAATATTTGTGTTCAATGTAAATTATAAATGACAGTTGTAACATCATATTTATTTGATATCGAAGATTTTGGACAGTATTAATACAAATGAGTAATTTAAAGTACAACTTTACAAATAGAAATAAATAATATTATGCGTACAAATGAAACCCATCCTTCTAAAATAGTAGAACACTTCAATGAATATTTTGCTAATACAACCACAAAAACGCAAACAACTAAATTAATTTAACCGGAAATACCCTAGACAATAAAAATTCGTAATTACTTCACCAATCACATTACATAGGGAAAACAAATATAAAAGAAATAAAAAAACATTTTGTCATAATAAATAAATTAATTATCTAGATTGAATCGGTATTAAAATTAAAGCCTTTAAGATTATTTAAATCTTATTTAGAAAACAGAACACACAAAGTCAAAAGATCAAATAAAGTTATGTTCTAAGGACTACTCCAAGGTACAGTTGTACTATCCCCGTCATTGTATATCATAAGTAGAGCAAGAACATTCATGCACTAAAAAATCATCAAATATGTATTTAAAAATGTGTACTTATGCATCAAAGAATTAAAAATATGCCCTTAAAAAAATTAATTTTATTATTATTAACTAGATTTATTTTATCAATTGATTTGGAATCTTTTTTGAACGTTGGATCCCATCCTTCTTAATTATTATTCTGCACTTAATACAACAATAAAGGTATTTTAAAATAATTGTTGAATTATTCTCAAATATTTACCCTACATAAATTAGAATTCCACTGAATTATTAACATTTCTTTGATATTTTCAAACAGCAGAGATCGTATTTTATGTGTCAGCAGGTTCTTATATTGGGAATAACTTTGTTTGACGTCCATTGACGTGATCGTGTGCATATTTGAAGTAAACCATTTCACTAGCATTCAAATCTCCTAATTCATCAATTTCGATGTTTTCCTCAATGCTATTTAAAATATTTGAAATTATACGAAGCATATTGAAACCTTTGTTTTTTTTCTATTACTTTTTTAAGTTTTTCCACTACTAATTTTATACTCTTCGATTGTGTATCAATTATGTTCATATCGTCTATAATTTTGTTTACAATGTTAATTAAATCGACTAGTTTATAATCCACGTTTTTCAACTGGGTAATCGATTTAGATATAATTCCAAAGTTTGCTGTAATACAAACCAAGTCTGCGTCTAATTATTGATTATCCAAAATATTTTTTACTTTTAATATAGAAGTTGAATTGTCATCCACCTTCACAAAAACATTTCGAATTCTTTGTATAGGCTTACAATAATAGTCTGTTGCATCTAACCACGTTCCCCAACGAGTAATTATAGGTTCAGGTGGTAGCATTACTTCAGGAGCTTCGTTTTTAAAAATTTGTACTCGATATGATGCTTTTAAAAAAATTTTTTAATATTTGAAATTAGTTTGTCTACTTTTAGAAACATGTTATGAACCTTCTCTGCAACCTTTTGAAGACCATGAGCTAAACATGTAATATGGACCACTTTAGAATAAAAAACTTTTATTACAGATGCCGACTTAACCATATATGGTGCTGCGTCACTAACAAAAAGTAAAACATCATTATGCTGAACACCGTTGGGCAATAATAAAGCCATTGATCTATCAAATAATGTTTATAACAAATTGTTGACCTTGATTCATGAAAAATATTCACCAAAGCACTTGATTTTCGATAAACCATCAAAATATGCACTAAAAGCTTAAAATATGCTCTTATAATCAAAAATATGCCCCTTAAACCAAAAATATTCAAATATGCTAAATATGCACTAAAAACTTTGAGTATTTCATCATAAACGTTATAAAATGTATTTCATACTTACCAAGCATACGATAAAGTTAACCAGAAAAAATATGCAAATACGTGAAAGTCCTTACTCTAATCATAAGTCACAAGACGGTTAAATCTTCAAATTGAAGGTATAGTCTTTACTCCTATGTAGATGATACAACAATGATCGTGACCGGGGACTTTTGGTACTCAATAATGCAAAAAGCAAAAAACTCTATAAAAAAAATAGTTACATAGATATCAAACAATAACTTAACATTAAATAATAATAAAACGGTCTTTCTAACTTTTTCAAATACTACATGAACATCACTGAACTTTTCTGTTCTAAAAGTCTATGCCCCAACATGTAAACACAACATACAATGTAATTGTCCTAAAATAAATAGAGTTAATCATACAAAAAACTTGGAAGTTATATTTGACAAACATCTACCATGAAATATACATCCAGAATTAAATTTAAAATTACGCAAATTATATACTTTCTATAATATGGTAACACAGTTTCTAAATGTCCACTTGCTAACAAACACATATTTTGACTTATCTCAGTCTAAAACAGAATATGGTATAGTGATATGGGGAGGAGCTCCACAAACATAATATGTTAGTAGAATACAAATATCACAAAATACCTATCTAAAAATGATATGTCATTAGCTGAAGCTTTTCTCCACTACACAATTATACTCAGAAACTAAACTTTTATCCATATAAAAATTATACTATAAAACAAATTTATTTTACCTATTTCAAAATAACTTATTTCACATAACCATTTATAACCATAACACAAGATCTGAAAATCTAATATGCTCCAAAATAAACACTTCAGAATGATACAACAGCTATCTAATAACAGGATAAGATTATACAAAAAGCTCCTCACTCAAATAAAAACTGTCAAAAATATGTTATTTTTAATTTATTTGTAAAGATCATTTAAACAATGAACTAGTTGTATAAAAACAATTATTTCAATAATTTAAGCTATAATATGTATATTTTATTTTTAAATATACTATACTCTAAAATATGTATATTTTATTTTATTTTATAATTAATTTCTATTATTATTATCATTCTTATTATTATATTCTTCTTATAAACATTTTTTTTTTTTTAAAGACTCTCGTCTATCAAAACAAGGATTTTATCATTAGAGATAAACGAAGCAGTGTAATAACAATATATGTAACTCCATTTTTGTAAACATCAATACTACAAAATAAAATATAGATTATTATTAAATTAAATTTTTAAATCTACAATTACTAGATTTTACACACATCTTATATGCATCTATATTGATACCAGCATAATAATATTATGTATTGGGTGCGTGTGGTATACAACAAATAACGTATTTGGAGTATTACCAAAAATATTCTTTTCACTACTATTGGGATTAAAAAAAAACTTTATCTGCATTATTTTCCCCCAATTAATTCAATTCAACAACTGATAAACTATATTTGATATGGATATTACTATCTAGTTATGTTACTTGACTTGGTGGCTTCATCTACGCCAGTGATAAATATATATAATTATAATTCACATATTTTCACTACTTACTATTAAATTGAACTATAATTCTGAAATAGTGTCACTTCGCTAGATACCACTTTCCATCAATAAAATGATCTAGTTTTTATAATCTCACAAAAAATGTACATACTTGTGTAATATATGTATTACAAATATCGCAAGATTGCGCTGACCAACCCCGAACTTGGGTACATAAGTACGACAACATAAATAAGACCAGATATACGACACGATTACCTTTTAGTGTCATTATCTAAGACTCCAATTGAAAACCCAATAGTTCAGTGGTGTTTTATAATACTGACACAACCATGATTGAGACTATCTCTTTCCTATTTTATTAAAAATCTTTTTATGTAATCATATCATAGTTTAACGGTGATTTATTGAAAGTAACACACTCATGTTTAATTAGGTATATTAAGTTTGTTTAAAAAGCATTCATTTGAATATTGTAAATTCCTACATAAATCGTTAAGGTAAGTTAATATAATTATTATTTTAAAACAATGATTTGCTAAATTTGTACAGTCATAATATTTGTTTATAAAACAAACAATAAAATCTTTTTTCATCTTAATTAAATATTAAAAAATATACTTAAATAAATTAATAAATAAATGTATATATCTATCAAATATCTATATTATTTATTTTAAGAAATGAAACGTAACCTATTCACAAATTAAATAAAAATAAAAGAATAGGTAAATGTTTCACCTATTGTTTTTAATTTTACAAGTTGTCAATAATTATCATAAATATTTCAGTCATCATTTTATAAGATTAACATCATAGTCGTCACTCTTTCTACACGTTGATCATAATTCTATGCTGAATATTAAGGCAAGCGATAAAACCAGACTAGCTTGGCATACGCAACAAACTGCGAAGGATTATTATTTAAACATTTTCCAAAATTACCAAAAATAGTTATGTACCTATTGGCGGGACTTTGTTGCAGAACGAATGTAAAATGACACACGCGTATAAGATACGTATATATAATTATAATATATCATGAACACTGTAATAACAAAATATAAATTCTGTAACGGGGTGTGAAATACCATTAAATAGTGATTTATCATTTAGTTCAAATTTGACACATCGGTTTCATTGACTCGATGACGATAGGTACCCACACTTGAATTAATCTGCTTTACGGAAAACTTTCCCGATTTTATTTCTAAAATATTACGGCTGTTTTTGAGCTATTTTTATAAGTCGTTAATTATGATTTAAAAATTAACTTCAGCATGGATACAGACGAAATAGTCAACTATACTATAGTACATATAAATTAATATTCTTAAAGCATGCGTGTTCAGGCCTTATTTGATTATGAATTACGTTCTATTAGGTATATATTTGTACCTTACTATAATTAAAACAACTAAAAAAATGTAAATATTATTAGTTTTTTTAACTACTACCTTATCACGACATTCGCGCTGTTTGTAATTAAACGTAATTTTATAACCAAATTCGAAAAATATATTTCGTTTTAAATGTGACGATATTAGTTTCGCACAGTGCACAACTTACACGGCACATCGACTCGTCATGCAGAAACTGTACGATAATAAAAAATATAATCATTTTGCTATATTGAATCATGTTTGGAAACATTTTTGGACGATGGCCCAGCAATATAAATAATACTATATATTCGTATAATACTTTACAAAGTTTGCGATATGATTTTGCTCGTGAAATAAAATATTGCTGCCGGTACCGACGTCATTTTACTGCGCACAATAGAACTATACAATATAGTATTTAAGTATTTAAAGTATGCATGCCTGTGTATACTATAAAAAATATTATATGAAAGTTAGACGAGGATTTTTTCAATTGTAGTTATTATTTGAAGCGTATGTTTACACAGAACGATTGCTGTAGCTCAAATCACTCATCGTCACGTTTTATTTAGAATTCTGAGCGGAGATTTAATAGTATTGGTTTTACTATAATAATAATAATATATGTGTGTGAGTGTGTTCTTTTTACTACGAAAATGCTTCGATCTTTAATAATAAATTAGAGTGATAATACTAGTAGATATAGTAAAGTGAAACTAGTTTGATCTTTGATAGATTCTATTTTTTTAGATTTTAGATTCTGAATAAAGGAATGAATGTATATTGATTTTACAATGATGTGATTTTTTTTCTCTCTGTGTAGACAAAAAGTAGTAGAAAAAAATCCGATTTTCAACTTTTAGAATGGTTTTTGATAGACATTGAAGTCTAATTGACATTTTTAAGTAGTATAAACAGAAAACTTCAAGTATTTCACAAAATAATCGGAAAAAACAAAAAAAAATTTAAGTAATAACGAGCATTTTTACACAATCAGTTTACAAAGAAATTGATTTTCGTCTTTTAGTTTATCTCAAAAACAAATAACAGTATAAATTACGGAACTAACTCCGAAATGAAGCTAAATCAAAAGTAAGTACACAATTCAATAATACAAAACCATTCTCGGCTCAATCAAATATAAGACAAAATCAATAATGATTGTAACCGATTTATAATGAAATAATAATAATCGAAGCTTTTGGTACTTAATTTGTTTTTTTGTTTTAGAAATTTGAAAGATAGTAAAGTTTTTTTTATAATAATTAAGAAATATTAAAAATATAATCACAATTTTTTTTTATCATTAGCGGATAAAGTTAAAATAGTAATAAATTTATTCGATAATATAATATATCATTAAAATATTGTTGATAAATTTAAAACAAATCGCACTAATCCAGCAACTATGACTGTTATAACATATTATTTACTCTGTGTTTGCGTATACTTAAGGGGGACTTAACTCGACAACAATATTGTGTGTTTACAAACGTCGAGGACCTCTGTCTAAATGATCAACAGACGAATGTCCATTGTGTTGCGTGCATGATGAGAATCACGAATGGGACGAATGTGTCAGTTGTGGGGGGGGGGAGGGGACCCTCGAGTTCTTCGGGGAAGCTTAAGTAATACACGTATATAATAAATAATAACGCACGAGGCCCGAAAGTATATATATATTATACATGTGTGATAAGGATACACGGTAGAATCCAAAGTCTACACGTGGTTCCGATGGGATGATGTTCTCGCGTACGTTTTGTTATTTAAAAAGACAATGATGACGTTCTGAGGAAAACTAAAACAAACTTTCTCGGCCCGAGTCGCGTATGAGTGAGCAGAGAACGATACCAAAACGTCAACTGCCGGTAGTACATATAATTATGACGACGACGGCGATGAATAGTTCGTGGAGGAAAAACAATCGTATACGTTACTATATTTATTTACTTTTAACTTGTGCGTCAGTATAATATGATATTATTATCTCAAGTCCTCGATGTCAGACCGGGATAATATTTGAGACCACTGACTCGATGTATGAGGCACCTGTAACATATTTTTGTATTTTTATGCCGATTTTCAGAGATATTGGAAATTGGCATATAGTTAGTTTTATTGATTCGTATATTATGATTTTCGTTCCATGTAACCATTACCCTCATACATATTAAATTGTTAAATTTTAAAATAACAGACGTTTTTTTGTATTCTTGTTCAGATGAAGAGATTTAATTTTTTTTTAATTTTTTATTTATACGTGACGTTTTGGTGCAGAAAAAATATTTCGATTTTCGACATTGAGATAATAGCTCTTCTAACAGAAAACAAAAAATGGCTGATAAACACTTGAAAAATTATTTAAAAATTATTAAAAGAATTACAGAACTTTTAAAAATAATTGAGATAAACTAAAAGTTACAGAACATAAATAAATACATCGAAATACGCGACACCAGTGTGAAAACGTATTATAAAAATAATAATAAGACTTGATAGAAGAGAGCGTCCGCAAGTGACACATTTTCAATGATACAAATTCTGGGTGATTAGTTATCAAAATTAATATTGTAATATTAGTTCTTAAATTGACATCCTATAAGCCAATAAGAGACGATTGGTATACAGAAAAATGACATGGGTTATAAGTGAATAATTGTGATGTTTAATTCACCAGTCATCGTCGAAACGCAAACTTTGTTTGGTATATGATATTAACAGTATTTATATTGCCGGAACACTGTCCAATAATGTTTACAAATGTATATTTAAATATAGCAAAACTATTATTTTCACTATCGTATTATACAAGTTGCTGGCACGACAAGTTGATATATAGCTGTGTAAATCACTCACCGTGCGTATACAAAAATTAAATAGTTACTACGTTTTTATGCCAAATATATTCGTTATTCAAATTCAGTCATAAAATTGCATTTTATTGCGAACAACACGCGTGTCACGGCAAGATAGTATTTTAAGTGCATGGAAAAAAAATAAACCATTTTACAATTAAAATGCTTAACGACGCGATAAAATCATACGAATTGCGATGACGAAGACAAATTTCAATAATACTTCACTGAGCGGGAAAACATTAAAACGACTATTATGCCTTATGGTGCCTCATTTCAAGAATCACAGTGAATCAACAAAATTGCTGTCTTTTGAATACGAGATTTTTTTGTTGGGACAAAAATTAACTTAAATGCTTATTTAGAATGTAAAGAAACGATTTAACGTAAAGGTAAGTGTTAAACACATCTCAGCGTACAGAAGGAGTAATATTTCAGTTTGTTATTTATTGTACATTACATAATAATATAGCAGTTCTCATATATTGAATAATTATAACTGTTAAAAAAAAAAATGCATCTAAATTAAAAATGCAAAAAATATAAACAATTAGCAAAAAAATTAAACTATTAATGACCTCGATATCAAGGGTTCTTTTCTCTTGAATAAAAAAAAAATATATTAAATTAAGTTAGATTTTCTGTTTTAAACTGATGAAACATCGAATAAAATTTTATAGACATGCTAAAATATGCTATATTCAGTTAATAATAATATTATAAAATAATAAAAATTATTTGTCAATAACATTATTTTCAAAAATGTTTAATCGGTGCGAAGCAGAAAACCATAAAATACTTTATTATTATTAATTATTTTTCTATTTATAATGACGTTTTGACAAATGACTGAAGTAACAATAATCAAATAAATTATCAAGTTGTATAATATTATGGGCAATGCGCGGATGCCGGTCAATTGCCTACACAGTGCGCCGCGTCTTAAATCAATTGAATAATCAAAATTATCCGCTAAAATACAATATCACATTATTATAATATATTATGTTTTATCAATGAGAAGAATGCTTGTTGATGGAGTGAGGAGTGTTCGGCGAATACAGTGCTTATCTCAATGATTTGTCGCCGACGTAATAACTTTTATTCAAATCCGTAACGATAATATTATAAATCATTTGAAAATGACGGTCGGTGCCGTTTATCGATAATGACAACCCGCTTACATAGATAATATAAGAATAAATAGGACACGCCTCTATACCAGTTTTATATGGGGCCTTTTTTAAGGTTATGTACAAAATTATTATATGTAATCATTAATAAATCACTAAACTAAACAATATTAATACTGTAAACTGTTATTTTAAATAGAATATATTTCGTTAATTATAAACTAATTCCTATTATTTATTATCATATTAATATTTGCCCCATATAACCTCAAAAATTTATCACTAAATTTTTTTGTGATAAGTTCTTATGTCGTATCCGTACATATGTTATCTATGCCTGCTACTGCTATCTACTACGTGTGAAAGGTACTTGCTACTAAAAATAGAACAAATGCTGACAACCTATCTATTTTGTCATGCGTATAGTACGTATAGTATACGACCAAGAATGATTTGTCATCGACTTTATAACATTTGTTTGAATCCGTAACGATAATATTATGGATCGTCTGAAAATGACGGTTAGTGCAATCTGCCTCGTGCCACGCGACAGACGTCTTAGGTATGTTACCACCGCAAAGATCTCTGTGCGTTGCTCAGTTTTTTACAGTATCCTACTACGTTTGATTTTGGGGGGTTCAGTAAGTTTCTACGCGAAATGTAGTGATTAAGCGGGTAAAAATGTTAATTTCTTCACGAAAAAATCACACCTGTACTACGGTTCCCACGCAAAATAAAAAATACATACAAACGTAAGTTTCCACACGAAAAAAAAAATTGTAATTTTAACTACACAAACTACGTTTAAGTCCTAAGTCTGAACAAAGCGAACAGGAAATTTGTATTCGATATAGTTTTTTCTTCGCGCGAAAACTCGCGTATGGTTGATGATTTTTATCTACTATGTCTGGCGTGGTAATTTACAACCGCCCGATTTTTTTTTTTTCTATCCGTCATCGTATACTTACGCCAGCGACCTCCAAATAATTACAAGTCTGATCGTCGTTGATTTACGTACGATTTATCTGCGATCGACGCGCATCACGATTACGGTGTCTGTCAAACATTTTTCCTACGATTGGGTTTAAGCTACACGCGTGTGTGTGTGGTAAAAATGGCGTTAAAATAAATAATACATTACCGCGTGACAGACGCTACGCGAATAGAAATCGCGATCGACCAACCATGTGAATATTGGGTATACTACTGCCGAGTTCATAAACAACAACAATTACTATCTAGATACCTATAACTACGTGCATATTATTGTATGATATATGCCGTCACGTACGCCACCGCCGTCGGTTCAAACGCAAAAGTCGTTTACGTTCGATTGTCGAGCTCATCGTCATGACGTCGTAGCCCGTAGCTGGTATATTGTATTATTATTGTAGCGCGGCGCGACGACGAGCGCGCGTGTACATGAATAATAAACGATGATGCGATCCTTGAGCGTGGACTTTATTAAATTTGCTCGCACGCCGGCAGTGTATGTGTAACGACATTAACATTATATTAAACAACAATATCGTTACACGCCGGTATTCGTATTATACGCCGCGAGTAATTTATATATATATATATATAAAAAGGTCGGAAAGTGGGTACCGCTCTGCTGCCGTAGAACGGTTTAGATGTCCAGTGGGTCACTACAGTGGACGTGTTGAATTTAAATTCAACGGTATCAGTGATTCGACGAGTAACGATTCTGGGCGAACACGGTCTGTCGGCCTATATTACTAATGCCGGGTTGCACGAAAAAATTGATTATTTTACGACTCGATTTGACGGATCGATCGTGGAACCATAATTGGCTCAGTATTGATTGGTTATATGTTTAGTGACTGTTCGTGCAACCCGACATAAGTATATCTTATGATATTATTACTATTAAAGTAATTTATTTCACTATTAATATTACAGTAAATTGAATTAATTTTTGCCGAAAACGTTGCATTCAAAAATATTGTTGTTATTAATAAACAATATTAACTACTTACCATAAACAATGTTTTAATTTTTCAATCGTTAGATAAAAAATTTTGAATATTTTATAAACTTTTAACTACAAAATAATATGTAAATTTCCGATATTTCGATATCTAAATTTGAACTTAAAATTCTATAAAAATTTACCTTACAAATAAAGTGTCAAAATAATTTTAAAATTGTATGATGTGTAGAAATTGATAATATCAATATTCGATGAAAATGTCAAGTGTTTACAGTTATTCGTTTTTGAATTACAACAAAATAAGAAAATTGTTCCCTGAGAATTAGGTAGTTTACTGGTGAATATTCGATGTCTAATATCAAACGCCCACAATAAATAATTTTGATTTTCCTGTAAACTTTTTTTTTGTAAAAAGTAGAAAAACTTATAGAGAATTTTGTGTTGAATTTTTAAACCATAGGCTTAAAGAAAAAACTTTTCATAAATTTTCTAAATCAAAAAAAATAGCAAATTTTAGTGATTCTGTCGAAATTCTAACTTTAGACGCTTGTTAAAAACTATTGTAAATTAGACTCAACATTTTTTATTTTCACTAAAAAAAAAAATTACGAGGCGTCTTGTACAAAATTTTCATGTTTTTTGACCCAACGAAAATTTTTTTTTTATTGACGATAGAAAAAAATAAATAGAAAATGTCATATGCCTATTTATGGCTCAAAAACAATAAAAATATATTGAAAATTGTAAGGTGTATAAAAATGGTATTAAAATTTTTTTTTTAAATTTCGTGTATCTACGATAATTATATTTTGTGTTACAATAAAAAATAAAATCGTTTTTGTCATAAATTAGCTTTGCGTAAAAATGTCAGTTTTATCATTAATTTTTTTTTATTTCTTTCTAACGTGTTTGAAAACTATTGGGAATTTTTACTGTTAACTCGCCCCCACACATCATTATAAAATTAATTCATTAATCGCTGCGCTTAGAATCTAAAATATCATCTGCTTAATAACTTAATAGGAAATGAGTAATAAGCTCGATTGGAAAAAAGCAGTTAGTATCGCAGCTGGACACTAATAAAATGGTATGAAAAAACCTAAGTATTTAATTATATAGTCTTTAAGCATGAATACAAATTCCAAAGAATATAATTCTAATTCATTAATAAATAATAAATAGGAGTGAGCATTATCACTCCGTTTATATTAATGCATAGGTAACAAATTTATAAATTATAAATATTTAATGCGGATATTGATGTGTGGTTATGGCATGAAATATAGTATGGTCACATATAGTTTAACCACGGTAGTTGTATATATAAATACATTATGGTATGAACTTTGCACAGTGAATTCTTTTTGACCAATTGTTTGCGTGTATTGCGAAATGGCAAAATCGTGTATTTTCAGACGATAACATTTTTGAAAGCGCTCATCGATAGGCTGATCGGAAAAGAAATAAAACGCATACCTATATACCGCCGGCCACATACCCACACGAAATATCGATAAATCAAAACTGTTATTTTTCCTCCCCGTAGTTTTATGTCATGATAATAATAACGACACGGTCATAATAAAGATTTGAAACTGCGGACATCGTTTATATATAATATAGCGATCGCGCGACATCGATATAATTGTGAAAATCCGTTTTCCCCGCAACTTCGCGCCACACACGCGGATGTCGACCGTTTTAAATCAAAACACCAATAATCATTACATTTCACAGTAATAATAATAATATATGCGCGTGACTGTCTATTTGCTAAGCCCGTTCGTAAACCCATCGTCAGCGTACGGACAAAAAGAATTGCGATTAAAATCCGTTTTACGCTTTTTACCACGCATAATATTTATAATAATATAATACACAACCCGACCAGCATTAAACATATATTATTATTGCGTTATTGGTATACATGTGTAATATTATAATAATATGTGTGCGTGCGCATGAATAAATCATAACCCCGCCGCAGCGTTTCTATTTACCAAGGAGGTTAGGCTGCAGGAGACGCGCCCCCGGTATACGAATAATATTTTTGCACTTGATATTAAACACGTCAGTTCATGTACCATGGTATTATCCGACGTATTTAAATACTATGAAATATACGTAATATCGTCGGGCACGTAGCTAAGGAGGGGAGGATGGCTAGGTGGGCCTAAATTTCAAAATATTATTGTTTTTACCAAGTATCAAAAACGTGCAAGGGAACGTTATGCACGTCGAAATAAATCTATCGTGTCATCGTGATCGCTATTAGGTAATACGCAATTAGTAATTATTAGTGCAATTAGTATTCTAGTAAAATTCCAGGTAATATTGTCCTTATCCGGTGTTCCGTGAACTTAGAATAATTGTTCGGAAAAATTTTAAAATCGGTGAAAAAAAATCCATAAAGTAATTCAAGTTTTTAGTTTCATTATCTTAACTATTTTATTTTACGGCTGTTTTTCGCAAAAATCTTAAAAAATGTTAAGTGTTCCGTCGTTCGAAAAAGATTAAGAACCACTGTCCTAAAGTCTAGAGGCCAGCTGGTATCTGAGTCTATTCTGTGTTCAATGCTTGAACAGTTATTTCATCATAATATATTATTAAACAAAGACTAAGTAAAATATAAACTATTAGAAATTTAATAACCGTTCAATTAATTTGATTTCTCCAGTTATTTTTTCGAAATCACAGAAACAGGAAAATTATTATATTTTTAACTGTTTAATATTTATATGTTTATAATATTGTATTATTAATATTATATGTGTACTTTTTTTAAATATAAATTTAGCATTGTTTAAAAATTATATTAAATCATTTATCACTTTTATTTTTAATTAGTATTCAGACATGAATTAATTTTTCTTAATAGAAATTAAAAATTGAAAAATTAAATCAACTTATGCTCTAAATAGATTTATTTATCACGACATGAAAATGTATTCCTACATAGTGAATATGTAGATAACTTTGTTTTTTTTTATCGTAAATACTACCGCCTTAGGAGAAATGTGAAGAAGAGGGACCTATTTTTAGGAAGGAGAGTAAAAGAGAAAGAGGTCTTAGCACCCCCGAGTTCAAATTTAGCACCCCTTGTTTTATTTAGGTAACTATTATTATTTTAGTAAAATACCATAAATTTTATGTGTATAAATGATGGAATATTTATCGAAAATTGTCTTAATTTTTTGGTCATGAGTCATAATAATTCGTCTTAAATTATTTCAAATTTCTATAATTGATAGCACTATATAGATATATGCTTTTAATGTATTGATTATTTTAGGTTTATAACTTATAAAATCATGTGGTTTTAGTAGTAAGAGGGAAAGGGAAGCTTTGTGAGGTGTTTACGCCTATGGACTCACGATGCGGTCAACTGTGAGATTTAGGATCCTGTCATAATTTTTATTATTTTATTTTTTGTATGACAACGGTATTGAATTACATGTCTACCGTTAAAATTTTGATGTTTATGTAGTTTTTTTTTACGAGCTTACCGAAAACATAACATACCGTAAATATATAATTATTTTTTTGTTCTGCAAGCAGCGGTTACACGTCTAATATTGTTGTTTAAAAATGTAATGTACCTTTAGAACGGAATTCTGTTGTTAATTTATTACAAAGTTACATTACATTGCACACATTTAGGAGATACGGTGGTCTCACTGATTTTATTACAACAAATACCTTCTTTATGATAAATTTTACAGATTTTATTTTTAAAACTACGCGTCTATTAGATATTCAATAACTGCCTTTCTAGATAGTTATAAACAATATATAATTTCGAATAAAATTCTCAGTAACATTTCTACGTGACGTAAAAATAATGCTGGGTATTTGATTTAACTATTCCTTTGTTTTAGATACTCGAGGAAAGAAGTAGAAAAAACATAAAATTTAATTTCCCAGAAAAAATATACACTTGCAGTAAAAAAGTTACATTTTAAAGTAGCAATAGCTTAGAAAAAACTTTATTATTTACATGTCCATTTTGTAGACCAAATACTATATTATATAGGATTTTGGAAAACAGTTTTATTACAAATATTTGATTTGAAACCACAACCGATCGAAGTCGAACATAAAATAATTGAGGTCGGATAAGAACGTGGAACTAATTATCAGTTTTAATAATATACTATGTTTACTAAATCTAGTACTTAGCAATAATGGCATAGATTTCAAAACGTGGGTAAAAATGTTTACCCACGTTTAATGGATTCTGTCGTAAAACGTGATTTATCGATTATTTCCGATACACTGGTTGAGAGTAAGTACAGTGTAATAGGTAGCTGATATTCTAAGAAGGGTGTGCATTGAAACATCTACAGTAAATACAGCCGACCCTAACTGAATTCCTGAGTACTCTGCCCCCTGCGTATATATTTATATACTATATAAGTACCAACAACTAACATGCCATAATTTTTGAAATATTTTTTTTGAAATCTGCAGAAATAACTACCGCACCCTCGTGTAATAAATTGCGAAATCCGTGTAAAGCGTATTTAATATTGTGCGACAACCTTCAACTACCAGAAAAATGAATGTTTTTACAAACTGCTGTGCATACATTACCTAGGTGTGTTTTTTTTACCTATTTTCCAAACGGATAGTGGAAAAATGATAACGATAGTTAATAATAATATTATCACCAATGATGCTAAAACAATGCCTACTTTATTTACTCCTGTCTCCTGAATAAAATGGTATTATACAGGTAATAAAATATATTTTTATAAACCATACTAGCTGTGCTACCTAGCGTTGCCTGAATCAAATATTAAGTTACGATTAACCTGAAGTGATTTACACGCATCTAAACCACCTAGGTAGGCAATCCAACTGCATTATATTACGGACAATATGCAAGCAGTAAATTATCAAGTAGGTAATTCACCTGCGGTGGATTGCAGACTCCACGAGGTGCGTAAGTGAATGAAATTAGAATTAAGTAGGTACATGAAAAGCATTGCGACGGTTGCCCGCGCCAAAAATTTGTTTTTTCTAAACATTTATTTGCAAAAATGTGTATATTATATAATCTTACTAATTATAATAGTTATAAAATATGTAACCATTGACAACCTTATAAATAAACAAAGATTAAAACCAATAACGACCATGGTTACCAATAGCAACCATTCATAAACAAATATTTCCAATTTGTAAATTTCAAAATCTCTATATGAGCACCTCCCGGGTTTGGACCTCTACCTTTTTAAATTAGCCTATCTTCTTCCCAGTTGTCTAATCTATCTCTGTCCCAAAATTTAATCGCAATCGGTTGAACGGTTTGAGAATGCATAAAGGACAGACATACATTTTTATATATAATATATATAGAAGATAGATGATTCCAAGAAAATAGACGTCACGGAGAATTGAATATTACATATCACGCGTACCTATAATTCAACATCAACACACACACTTACGCCTGCAGAATTGATCGAACGGTTTTTATATTTTATCAATATAATATTATTATGTGCATATATATAATTTACATTATATCATATTTATACAAATGATTTTTTTTTAATGGAATTCTGACATTTTATTTATAGATTATACGATTTCATTATTTCTTTTTTAGTTTCTAAATGGAGTGATGATTGTATTGGTTTTACAATGATGTATTGTTTTGTTTTTTGTTCAAGAATATTTTTTTAGAGCAGAAAATGTCTTCAACATTCAGAATTGAGAATGGTTTCTTGGATGATGGCCTTCCTTATGACATGATTATATAATATTATATTCTAAAAATACTAATCACCCCTTCTTCGATTAGAGATTCGGATACTCTTTTTTAATTTATCTAAGATAGTTGTGGGGTGATGAATTAGCTACTGTATGAGTTGATGAATGCTGTCGTTTACCTTCTACAGCCATTATTATGGATCTGAATTCAAGATGAAATGTTTTTATTCGTTTACAGTTGCCAATAATTCGGCTTAATCGTCACGTTTTTATATCATCATTTTAAAATATTGATGTATATATTTATAATATAAACGTTGAACGTTAATATGGAAATCGGTTTTTTCCTCAATAAATATAATTTAAATTTAAAGTTAAAACATACCCATTCATTTGGTCATACTTGGTATTTCATCTATTTAACTATAATTTAAAGTAGATTAGAACATTAGGTTAACTTGCTATTTCAATATATATTTTACGTCTTTAAGTATTAAAAGAACTATTTTATTTTATAATACATCGGATTTTTACTTTTCTCGAAGAAATAAAATGTAACTAGCCCCAGTTAATCGCTAGTTTGTAAGTACTAACTATTGTCCATCACCGGGTACATCTAAACGGTCATAATAAAATGAAAAAAATTCTGTAAACGTAATTGGGAAACATTTTGTAGTTTCTTCTTTTCGAAATGAATAAACAAGCGTACATTTTACGAGAATTTTTAAATTATATAATATAAGTTTTCCGCAAGGGAAAAAATCGTTTTGTTTGTTATTTCTCATTACTGTATGACATGCATTAAACAAAGAATAAAAAGGAAAACATAATCGAAAATTAATTTGTTTGCTGCAAGATATGTCGCTTTATGTACGTGCCTTGTGCGCATCGTCTACGTACATATATTATATCAGTTTAAATCTAAAATGGATGACGACCTAGTTACCTAAAAGTATAATATATATAGAGAAAAAAACTTTAACATCGAATTAATTGAATTTTGGTCTTGTCATCTCAGACATGCGCGCTATTTAAAATATGTCAACACATCTATGCCACGCACGTGCCTGCCACCCATTTAATAATAGTAATAATGATATGCACGCTACCAGTTTCGTAAAGGTATTTTCCGACGATACTGAAATTCTTGAAAACGAAATGATATTAAAATCATTTTGTGATTTACAAACCGTAGATGTTTTATGCGGAGTGGTTAGGATTGTTTGGATTTATCAAAAGTCGTAAAATGTAATAATAACAAGACGCGCGCAGATGGTAAAAAATAAAATAATGCAATCGAGGTCGTCAAAACGTCATACAAGTGTATGAACATTGAACTGTGTATACTTTACAGACATAAAAATGGAAAAAAAACATCCACGAAATTAGCCCAACCACATATAACTGCAACTAATTTACTATGTTTTTGTGATTATACAAAAGTCACAAGAGCATGCCTATATATTATGTGACATGAATATTGAATTTCTGACAATGATCATTTAATTAAAATTAAATTGTGTGATCCACACTATACCTAATATACAGGAGAGCGCTTATCCATTTCCTACTTTTTTTATCATTCTATTTTCATAATTTTTTATAGGTTAGATATAAGGTACACTTTATGTGATGTGTCATAAAAATTCCTGTTTTTAGATTTATAAATATTATAAAGTTTAATAAATAATCAAATGAACGTGAACGTGGACGTGTTACTTTAAAAAAATAATGAATGTGAACATGAACAAGTTCGGTTTTTAACATTGTATCAATACACCATTTACTTTATCATTGCGGTCCTTCATTACTGCACGATGTGAAATGAAGTGTTCATCCTCGTATGCATTTCATGTAACCTGATATGATATACTATTCTACAAATTCACAATATTATGCTTCGTAAAGTTTGGGGTCTTCATTCAAGTGACGCTCGAAGTTTCATAAACGGTTTAATGATAAAGACCAAGGCAATCCTAAAACAACAGAATTTGTATTAAGAGCATCTTTTGAACTTCTAGTGCAAAAATATTATGGTCTTCTAAAATAAAAGCGTGATTTTGAATCGCGTGTTAGTTTAATAGATATTTTACCTGTCGATATATTATACTCTTTAAATAGACGCATAAGAGAGGATAAGTATCTTACTCGTATGAATATTTTGATGAAAATACCAAGTAAATCTCTTTTTGAATAATAACAATAAAATTAAATACATTTTGTCAAAAACTAGTATATACAAGATATTCCTATTTTCCCACTGTTTTCCTACATTAGTTTTTTCTGATTGTTTAAAAAATGGTAAGAAGTAGGAACTTTTCATTTAACTTCCTAAAGTAATAACTATAGATTTAATTTTAAACCAGAAACCATTCTCAAACTTTAAGAATGAAGCATTTTTTCTACTTCAAATATGATAACAAATACAAAAATAAAAAGTTTTTGAAGATAAAAACTGAAAATTCCCAGTTATTTTATATACAATAGATAAAACCTAAAAAATAAAAATAAAACCTAATAATTTAATAATCATTTATAAATATTTTTTAGACTAGATCTTATTCTCTACTAAAAACCTCCCTTTAAGTTGAAGATCGGAGCATGTTTTTTGTATAAAATTAAAAATGTCTTTAGAGTTTCATGCATAAAAAAAAATAGTAAAATCATACATCATTGTAAAATCAATACGTTCATTGTTTTATTCAGAATTTAATAATCTTTAAAAAAATAGACGCTGATACACCGTCTCTTCTCAGAATTATGTTTTGTATAAAATGATTAATCATTGAATTTAATTAATTAAATGCATCCATTACAATGATGAGTTTCGTTCCTATATAGCAATATAAGTTTGCTGGATTTTTTATAAATTTGCATCAAGAAATTTGTTATCTTTAATCAAAATCGTTTTTTCCAGAAAAGAGAATCGTTGTTATCATGTCTAGCTTTTTTAAATTACCCACTAGTTTTTATTTTTGTGCACATATTTCGTTGAAGTTTTTAATTGGCTACTTCAATGAATTAAAAAATATCTGGATATTTAATATAGAACATAGAATTAAACTTTGAATGAATAGATGTACAGCTGTTTTTGTGTGCATTGCAAAACTTATATATGATATATATATATACATATTATACTTATATATGAGAAAGAAATACAGTTTAACTCATAAAATAGTTTTCCATTACATTATTATTTAGTATTTTATATGTAGTAAGCTTGAGAAGTTTGGAATTATTTAAAACACAAGATATCAAAACAAAATTTACAAAATATGCACATTGAACTTGGTCTCATTTTAGAAATTTAATGCATAAAAATATTTTTAAGTTATGTCACAAGTTTTAGAGGATACTTTGAATTTTATATCTAAAATACTAAATTAAGTTAATCACAATTAGAAAACCCTGATTATTTTGTATCAGGTACCAACTATTACCAAATAATAATATTAAACAATACTCGTAAAAAATAACTACACAAAATTCACTGATTTTGGATACAGCTTGTTTTTCTAGTTTGTTATGACCTCCATATAGTGTATATCGTTTGATATCAGTATTAAGTCATTTTCGATAGTTTAGAAGTTTATCGGGGATTAAAAAAAAACCAGATTTGCATTTATATTTTTATTTACATATATATATATATATATAGAGAGAGAGAGAGAGAGAGAGAGATTTTGTTTAACATTGCAAGTTAACAAATTATAATTTTTATATTAATTGTTTTTAATATATAATATTATATTATTTAAATAACTTTATAGTAACCAATAACTACTGACTGTGGTTACCAAAAAGTAGAAATTACAAATTTTTAAAATATTGTCATTTTTTTTTTCTATTTTATTTAAAAAAAGTTTTGGAAAATATCTACTATTGACTCCATAGGTACAAACTAGATCCAATTTTCTACCTGAAACCTCCTTAGAAGTGTATGATTGGAGCATTTTTACAATAAAAAAAGTGTCTTCAGACACTTAAATACATTTTTTTTTTAAACACGTCATTATAAAACCAATACACAATCAAAAATATCAATCATATCCAAGGGGATTACTTCATATTTTATAAACTGTGACATCCTTAAGTAACTGTTCACATATAGATATTAAAATCCTGTATTTTATAATTATATTATTTTGTATAACTATAATTTGCTACCCGTCACGTGTTAAAATGTTATTAAATCACGTTATCAAAGTGTCACCACTTTATAACTTTTTCTGTACAACTAAAACTATGTATACAGTTACTGTATACTTAACCAATTAACTCATTTTTAAAAATTTCATTTTTTTACATATTATTATAGTGAACAAGTGACTTCTAAATTATGTTTAAAATTCGGGTAGTTTATGATTAACCAAAATTAACTCGTCTACATAGAATATAAACTATTTTGGTAAATTATTTGAGATAAACATTTTTACATTCGAAGTTTAATACTAAAATATTCTGTATATAAAATAAACGAAATTTGATTATACTAAAAATATATTTATGACTTATTTTATTTTTTTTTTTTAAATAAAATAACTTGATAGTGTATCTATGTATATCATAATAAAAAAACAGACATAAATGGTATTGAAAAAACCTTTTTACACTCATTACTAAATTTTATGGTAACATTTTTTTTTTTTTTAGAAAATTGTAAAAGGCAAAGTTAGTAATGTTAGGTAGTTTAGGTACACTTAAGTATAGCGATGCTATGCTATCTAGTAAAACTTACATATTTTATTTCTTTTATAACGTAAGCAAATAATAATTATTCTACAAACAGATGCAATGACAGGTTTTATAAATGCAAATAATTCAGTTTTATACAAAACAGAATAACAACATTTTTTGTTTTTTTATGTAACGCGTATTTTCCAGGTTTTCACAGCTAACCACTGCATTTGCTTTATCTCTGTAATTTATTCAAGAGTCGTGGGGCTTATATTTTTATGTCAATACCCATTAACCACGCGTTTTCAAAATAATACGATCGAATAAAATGAGTATGCGATCGTATTTAGGCGCATACTCGGGATTATAAGTTCCACGGAAAATATCTCAAACAACAATAATATCAACGAACTAAATATCTGTCATGAATCGTAAGACGTTACAAATAGGTATTATTCTTTGGTGCAAATATGATTTCGTTATAAATTCTATTTTATTCAAAATCCTAAAAAATAACTGTGTTGATTTATTTTTTTAAATTTATCTCTTTGAAAACGAAGATTAATATAAGATTAATCCAACATTTTTTTTTTTTTGCAGATAAAAATATACGTGTATTGAGATGAGAGAAAATGCACTATGGTAGGTAAGTAGAAGAATTATTTGTTGTGTTTGACAGCAGCTGCGAGGACAGCACGCCTCATACGTGCGTATATTTATTTATATAACTTCACCTGTTCCGACTTACTTGGCTCACAACATTCCGTAAATTATTTCATCGTCATTGTAAGTCCCATCCGCAGTATAAATGTAGTCACGTTTTGGTTCTCTCATTATTCGAGATCAACATTAGTGAAATGAAAGTGGAAGTGTTTCGAGCTAGTCAAATATTATAAATAATAATAATAATAATAATAACAATAATGATAATGGTAAATAAATAAACAAATAATCTCTCATAGCCGGAGTGTCACAGGTTTTTATCATGACGGGTATTATCTACTGAAAATATTTGAATCAGTTTATAAAATTTAAATTTAAAACATTAAAAATAAATTGTAAACGACTGTCCGATATCGAAAAAAAAACTTATTGTCATTTCGTGGTTAAATAAATGTATTGATCACTAGTTTTCCCTACAGGGAAAATACTGGTCGTATACGTTTTCCGGAAACAAAATGAGTTTTCAGTACATAATAAAATATGACATGTTTTTTTTTTTTTTTTGGATGATGAGTATAATTGTATGTATTCAATGTAACATCAGTTATATTAGTCAGAATATGAGTAATATTTATTTAAAAAAAAATTAAATTAGATGGCCAATACCTTATAGTTTTAACGAAAATAATAAAAAACAATTAACGGTACTTGAAGTCATCAATATAACCTAATATAATATAATAATATATTACATACAAGCGTAGAGTCATACTGCATAATACATTAGATACTTACGCCACTATCATGGTGTGTTTTTGAAAAGGAATAGGTTAGAAACTTATTTTCTAAAATCTGAATAGAATAGAACAATAAACCTATCATATGAAATTAATTGTAATATATGTCAAGGCATTGTTATATTTTTATGTATTTTTCCTTAAAGTATCTAGTTATACTTTGATTCACTTGGTACTTAAAAATAAAAAAGTTGTTCGATAGAAAGCCTGACGTTATAATATAATATATATAACGTAGAAATAGATACACGAGTATCAGATTTTAGATATGTAAATATAAATATATAATTATTAATTCATATTTTAATTTAGTAAATAAAATTGATTTCCAAAACCACCCTTCCCTCCGTCTATCCTTCGATAATAATGTTTAACCATAACAATGTCACTTGGCCATGTAACCTTCCTACGAGCTATAATAATAAATCATTAGATACCTACCTACAATCATTATATTTTAGTATTAGGTTTATATATATATATATATATATATATGATGAGTGTGCCGGCAGTGGTTTATGTGTTTTCTGTCTTCCGTTTCTTCGTCATTTAATCCGAACACCGAATATACAGGGTGATTCATCGAACATGCTCACTCGGACCTTTTTACCTTTTAAAAATGTAATTATTTCAATTATAATTTTAAAACTTTTAAGTCTAATAAATACCATATTTTCAGATACTAATGGTAATTACTGTAATTTTCAAAACTCAAATCATTATAATTCATAGCCAGCATTTGTTTAGACCTATTAAAATACTTAGTACATACATAAAGCTTAATAATTCAGAAAATACTCGTTCAAATTTTGATTTGTATAGATTTAAATTTAAAAAAAAAATCATCCGCTTGACAAATTACAATAAAAATAATGATTCCTTTTTTTGAAAAAAAAGGGTTTGTCTCACTACAGGACCAACTCCTTAAGTAACGTGTAAAATATTTGAAAATATTATAGTGTTTAAGATGCATGCTAAGAAATTCCAAAAATTAGAATTCGAATAAATAAACACACTCGTCGTCAAAAGGAAAACCCTTTGTGAGATGTGTACCACTGCAGTATCGGCGTGCTTAGCGTGAATCACCCTGTTTATCACGTTGTTGTTTCTGTATCGTGTTGTATATACCACCGGCAAAACAGTGATTAAGTCGAACAAACTTAAATCTCAACCAAAACCTAAGGCGGTTATTGCGTGTTACAACGTCCGGAACGTATTACGACCTTTATTCGCACACACGCACAGGTATAATATGCACAGCTATATACCAATGAATTATACACGAAATGCCATGTGCATCTATCACACAATAATAATATAGTATGTCATAAAATACGGACAGAGAGTCGATGTGTGTTGTCCTGTTTGACAAAAATAAATAGAAACAACACAATATTATATTATTAAAATCCGCCCGGCGGCATGGCGCTACCATAAACGTACCTACTATAGAGTTTGTGTTGTATTTGTATTTTTTTTTTTTTTTTTACTATTCTGCTTGTTTTTACGATACTGCAATACTACTATATTCAAAGATTAAAAACGTTTTAATAACGAAAACAATTATTTTCAAAACTTTAAACTAAATAAAAACGTTAACCCATCTAAAAAAAAATACATTTAGCGCAATCGTTCAGAGTCTAAAATATATAGGTATATGAATCAAAATTAGAAAGACTAAATAAAACAAATTCTAGCATTATTAAAAGCATTCGTATTTAATAATACCCATAAATTTGTAATGGTTTCTAATTATAATAACAAACTCCCGACATACAATGTTTTTCCTAAAAATTAACTAATTTCTTACTTCTGACCCTCCTCCTTCTCTTTTTGATATAATATACGCGCATAAATAAATCAAAATATATTGTATTTTTAATGTATATTATATAATTCAATATATATTTTTGTTTGACTCTATTATCTGAAATATGCTAAAAAATGAATTTAAAATTCTTTATTTCTGATAGGTAGTAGTTTTATATTTTTATCCTATATAATAAATACCTTTCAAAAAAAATAAAATGGTTAAGTTAGGTTATGTATATTTAAAAACAACTGATTGCAATTTGCAGCTCACTTTAGTATTTTAAATAAAGTGTATATCGATTAATATTCGTCAGGAGTGATGCTTTCCAGTCCATTAAAGATAAGAAAAGAGAACTGCAAGATTGCGACGATGCTGGCAACGCGGAACTATATGTGCATATACGCACTAGACATAAATTATAAATATACAATTTCGCTTTCATAACAAATAAACTAGACAAATGATGTGCAAAAAAATTTCTAATATAATGTGTATTACTTAATAACACAACAATGAAGTTTTAGAAAGCCAAAATAAATTTGACGTTATGAATAACGATCATAATCACAAAGCTAAACTAAACTGACTTATTCAAACGTCGAAAAAATAAAAATACGTAATAACACAAAATAGATTAAATCTATTCTGTAATAATAATAACAAAAAAGTAATTATTGAAAATATTTATGAATAACAATCAAAAGTAATATCAATGGTGCATTAAAACAAAGTGGTAAGTGTAATGATATTGGTGCATATAATTATTGCATGTGAAATATATCATAAAATTTATTTTTAAAAATAATAAACAACGGTTCACTGTATAGCAGGAACCGAGCATCCTTCAAATAAACACAACCCTCCTAAAGGAAAGGAGACACCGATTATCATTATTCTGTCGAGTAATCACTTTTGGTTTCGTGTAGTCACATAACAATAAACGTATTGCTCTCTGCCTGCCTTGTAGAACTGTGGAAAGCGGAGAAAATGAATTTCCCCCGAAGAGAGAGATTGTCCTTGCTCCTTGAATGCGCAAATCCCTTCAACTGCACCAAAATTAAGGGAATTCGATTCCGTTTGTGTAATACACTAAAATAAACCTATCTTATGACAACCATATATCGACTGTCCTAGCTATCGGAATAACTTCTGAAAATATATTTGAATTCGTTATATTCGTGGGAATTCTTGAGTTTGCTTGGAAATGAAATTTCTACTCTTTCGAAACTGAACTTTTAAACCCTTCAAAGAAAGATTATTATATTTTAAATATTAAGAATTTTAAAATGTTAATAATAATGAAGTTAATATATTAATTTAAAAATATATGGAAGTCGTTTTTAAATAAATTTCATGACGAATTAAAATATGTTAGGTTAAACAAATTAAATATTACGATTGACAAAAGATTGATACTTTGAACCAAAAACAACAAAATAATTAATGTTCGTGAATTGCGTTATTGACATACCCGTGATACGGAAGACCAAATATTCTGTCATATACAAGGAGCAAAAGGCTCGAATGGTTAGGACACGTATGGAGGGCGGATGGCCGAATTATTAAACAAGCTCTGATAACCAAAATGACAGGTAAAAGACCTCTGGGCAGACCCAGAACAAGATAGAAGGACTCAGTTGTGAAGGATCTAAGAGTGCTTCAAGAAAGGGCTCAGTTAGACATAGCGTACAATAGGGAAAAATGGAACAAGTTTGTGATGGCAGCGTTGGATTTCAATGGTCCCTTAAGCTGTTTATGATGATGACATGCCCGTGCACTTGTGGGAGCGAAACGCTATTTTTTTTTACACAGTCACCAACACTTATGATCACTTACATCACATTTACATGACCCGCACGTACATACTTAGTAAATTACCTATATTGAACTTTTTAAAAACGATAGGTATCGAAACATTTGATTTAAATTTTAAGCCGAATAATTTGGTCATTGCTACTATTAAAGTTATCGGTTTCTCCAAGGTATTCGTGGTGACTAAACATCTTTAGACATTTAGAAGAAAGTATAGGTTATAAAAATAAAGATATATGTATATTATAAAGTGATATATATAGTGATATAAGTAAACCTAACACAAGCCATAAATATATTAGAATATTCGATAATTATCGTTATAATTGATGTCTGTTGTCGAACTATATAAAATTATAAAACGTAAATAGTCAAAGAATGTACAAAGTAATAAACTGAACTGTCAAAAGGATGTTACAATTAGTGCTCTCGGGAGCGTCACTTTATCATTCCACTTAGCATGGATTTTTCTGAGATTACATGATAAAGCAATTTTGGCTGCGACCGATCGTCGGAAACGACAGCTGACGATGAAAACCGATTTAATCGATGAGTGTGGTCTGACCGAACCGGAAGAAAATTGGTCGCCACCCGAGGTTACTCGTCTACGTGATCCTAGGATACGTACTATTAAAAATGTATGGAAAAAAATATAATAACATTTAAACATTTTTAAGCATGAAAATACGAATTTTATTTTCATACGGTCCGGTGTATTAATATTGCATTCGTTTCGGTAAAGTATTTAAAATAAATATTATTAAATGTTATTATCTACGACGGTGTATAGAGTCAGATACGTAAAATAATTAATAATCCAAATTATATTATTATACTGTAGAATTATTATCAAAATTAAATAATATAGGATGTTGGTAATAATGATTAGCAACATTAAAATGGTTTGATTTTTTTTCTTATTAAATTCACATTACTCAATGCTTATACCACAGGATAATATTATATTGAAATGACACTCAATGAGCCGATGATCGGGTTTTTGTTTACCTCTGATCTGAAGTCTAAATACCTCCGAGAAACACGGAAACTAGCATCAATCCGAGGTTATGCGCCATTTGTTCACTCAAACACAACATTCAAATAAGCCACAATCGCCCGATTCAGCCAAACCACTCAGTGTTGAAGGCCTGCTTATACGACTATTGATAATACCTGTGTGTGATATTAGAAAAAAGAGAAATAATAAGACAATGAGGGGTGGCTTTATCCCTTTTACAGTTTTGTGTACGTCACTGCACTTAAAACTGGTTAGCAATTGTTCGTTTGTTAGAGATTCTATATACAAGTATTTAATAGGTACGTGCATGTTCAGCAGGAATGAACAGTATATTAATGAGCATGATATGACATGACGTAATTGATTTTAGTTAATAATAAGAAAATAATCAATAGAAAGTAATATATAGTATAATGATGGTATACCTATAAAACAATAAAACATTTTAAATAATATGATTTTTGTACAAGAATCAATATCAATGTTTGTCCAATTATTTATCGAAATATTAAATAAATTTAAATGTTATACTAATAAATGTTTGATCGGCACATTGGCACAGCATTACAATCTAAAAATTCTATCTTAAAATAATATTTAATACAATTAACTTAATATACACTTTACAGTTTATGTACATATTATTGTTTATAAAATACTCAATAAATTACGTACAGCTTAAAAACTAACATAGAATGAAAGTAATATATTGGACTCAAGTAATTATTTAAAAATTAAATACATTTCATATATTATTCTAATTTTTAATCAATCTCATAAATTAACAATTTTAGATGGAATATCTTAAAGCTTATTTTTTTTTTTAATTTACTTGTACATTGAATTTCCGAAATATTAGCCAATGTTATAAGAAACAATATACATTGAAACCAAATCAATACTTCAAATTATTATTTCTAAAAAATAAAATTGATTAAATCCATATATTATATTATGTAACTTAAGATTCTTTTAAAATACTTTTCGTACCCGAATCAAGGGGTAAATGGGATGAGCAGGAGCTTAAAGTGAAATTTAATATTTAGAATTTTGTGGAGGCATCAAAATTCCAAGCCACCAATGAGTTTTTTAAACACTCAAACCAGGACCTGACCAAACACAATTTAATAAAACTACAATAGTGTATCATATAAAACCAAAATTAAAATATATGTATATAAAATTATGAAAGATTATTGAAAAAATTAAAACCGTTGGGTAATTAAATTATGCAGTAAATGTTAGGTTATGATATATAAGATTTATTACAAAAAAAAAAATTTGGAATTTAGTTTATGTCTACTTTAGACTGGTTAACGTACTTATGAAACATTTCAACTTTCAAGGCAGTTACTAAATCCGTGTATTTCTAACTAACAAACAAATCTGAAACTTTAATTTTATTATTAAAATGTTGTTAAAACGATACACACATTTAAATTTTGAAGAAAAGTTTTCTTTGTGTGTTACGTTATACTATGTGGTAGAAACTTTTAGTTTAAGAAATACTTAATTGTCTATATATTTAAATGTGCTTAAAAAAAACGCGTAATATAACACTCACAAAATAATGGTAATGATATGAATAATAAATCAAAACATATAGACTGGTATTAATTTATAATTATTTTAGACATGCCCTCCCCCCCCCAAAAAAAAAAATGTAAAACAATTTTAATAAAACTATAATTATCTTAATTTTAAAACAATTAAATTATGATTATAAAAAGCATAATACTAACGAAATCCCTGATTCAAAAAATCAAAGTTACAACCAGTGAATTAGAATATAAAAATTGATTTACATTAATCATTTACTTGATAGTAGGTACCTACTAGATAGTAGGTATATTAATAATAATATAATAATATATTTCTTACACAACATTATAAAATAAAATATTTCTTTGTAATGATCAATAATAATAGAGAAGTGTATGAAGTTTAAATTCGATTTTAATAATTTATCACAAAACGACGTCCGAATTTTACATAAATACCCAAATACAAATATTGATAAATAAAAATATATATTAAGGATTAACCTTGTTTTCGACGTTCGACAAGACGTTGACATGTATAATATTTATTACCATTTTATTTTGGCAATTATTCATTGAATTTTTCTTAGCGTTAGTTATTATGTTTAAAATTAAAGCAATACGATTGTATAATGAACGTTGATAATGATGATTAAAAAATATGAGCAAGTCAAATACCCTAGACTCTCGACCAAACGTCAAAGGAGTATACGATAAATATATACATGTATAAAATATTGAAACATAAACGTATCTGAAAAAAAGAAGAAATAATATAAATATATATATTCACAGCAATTTATACATATAATTATTCACATATAAAATTCACACAATTAGTCGTATGCATCGTCCTATGCATGCGATTCGATGGGTATAAACGTTCTATTTTCTCACCGTTACATTTTCATAAAACCCGAAAACGTGATGACGTACATCAGAGTGGCGCCTATCAACATCCCGATGTTTTGCAATAGCAAGCCAGTGTACGCGGACGATTTGCTTTCAGTCAGGTTCTCATCGACCATACTCTTCATTTCTGGTGTCTATAAAAAACAAAAATAATAAATAAGCTAATATTGAAAACGATTGACTCGAGTTGTTTATTGTGTTTGTGGCTGTATCCGAGTTGGGTCCCGGATTCTTTTAGGCACTACACTGGTTGGGTCTCAGATTATTTTCGGTCTTACATTAGTTGGATCCTGGATTATTTTTGATTAGTACTACACACTACACTAACATTTTCCTTCCCGTTTTAACAGACTTAAGACTGTATATGATAGTTAAACATTTTTTTTCAGATTTTCTTTTTTGTTTGTTTCTTTGCCAATAAAAATATAAATTACTAGAAATTTACTTAACATGATATAATATAAATACAAACAAAAATATATTAAAAATACACATAATCGTTATAATACGAATAAAATATTGTTAAAATAACCACTTTTGTGTTGGTAAAAATGTATACGATATTAATTCTAAGTCTGTTAAAACGGGAAGGAAAATGTTAGTGTAGTCTAATACTTACCAAAAATGATCCAGGGCCCAACTAGTGAAAGATCGAAAGTGATCCGGGACCCAACTAGTGTAGTATCTGTGGTTAACCCTTAGTGTTATTCCCTAATGGGACCGAACTCGGATGCACCGGTGTTTGTCTATAATGCTGTTATAAATTAAATTTTAAGAAAAAATAATCAAAATATCACACCTTAATACAAATAAGAAAACACTATTATCACACGCACCGTCCATATATTATTATATCGACCATACGAACAAGTACGAAACCGGCTTTTTTTTTTCAATAAAGTGGACAACATTTTTAGACCTATTTGTATCCTCTCGGTCCTCACTCACATGCTTCTAATTTTCTTTCAGTGCCACATTTTCACAAAAAGACTCGACTTTCATTGCAATTTGTAGGTATACCTACACTTTGTGCCAACTACTAAATTGCAGCAGTTAGTGGTATATTGTTGTCATATCTTTGTAATAAAAATATATTGCTGCATGGACGTATACAGCATGATTCACCAACCACGCTCACCTCTTTTTTTTATTTAATAACAAATTTATTCAGATTCTGATTTTTGGAATTTTTAAATATACTTAAGATCATATTTTTAAATTCTAGAGTGTTTTTTTTATATTACTTTAGGATTTGTCTTATGGCGGTACAACCTTCTGTTTTTCGAATGACAACTGTCAATTATTCAGTGTACATTTTTTTATTTAATTCAAAATTCGAATAAGTAGTTTTTTAGTTATTATAATGTTTATATCATGAATAACAGTCCTTAAAATGGTATTACAAAAATATAAAATATATGTAATATTGGATCTAATATTTATTATACTTAGACCATTTTTTAAATTATAAGCATTAATAGATTAATATTAATTACGAACATTTTTAAATTTCCATAGCCCCCATATCTTCCAAACCCATTACTATGGACTTATTATACTTAGTACACAAAATTAAATAACTCAAAAACTATTCGTTCAAATTTTATTTTGATACATCAAAAAAAAAAATATTCTGCTTCATAATTTACTGTTAAAACTGGTAGTTTTTGTTTGAATAACTGAAGTTTGTATCGCTACAGGACACTCCTTAAGTAGTACAAAAAATTTCAAGAATATGAAAATATGGTCTTCAAAGTATATTAAATTTTTTTGAAAATCAGAATTTGAAAAAATTAATTGTTTAATGAAAAAATGGGGGTGAGCATGTATGGTGAATCACCCTATATATTAGAAAACAGAATTATTAATGATTAGTATGTATATAATACGAGTACGACAATTATTGTATAGTTGTCCATTGTTATTAAACCTCACGAATGTATATTATTATGTATATTATGATGTACCTGTCCTATTATACACACAATGGCAAATTCAAATACAACGCTATAATAGGTATAATAATATAGTGACTCCAACGTCAAACCATTTCTCAGAATAATTATAAAGCATAAATAAATTATTTCTTCATTGTTAAACAAGTAGTACTTATTTAAACGGATTTTTGGTATGTTGAAGTGTTCGTTAATCGTTTTTTATTCAAATTATCTCGTCAGTTTAGAAAAAATCAAAAAATTTAAATTTTCGAAAACCAATATATTTATATTGTACGTCTTACAAATATATACCACGCTTTTCCGTTGCATTTTTTTCTTTTAAATTGCCATTGTTGTCTTGAGAAATGGAAGTAACAATAAATTATATCATACACTTACGATGACGTGAAAATCACGGTGTAAAAGTCATGTGAGCGCGGAAGTCATGCAAAATCACTCCCTCGTCGGAAACTCCCGTCTAGGTCTCCGCGGAAAAGCATAGGTACAACTGCGAAACGACTTTTGAAGGTTTACGAAATATATAAAAACGCGGCTTTTAGAGGAGTTTATATTGACAAATAAAATCGATTTTCCGTCGACGATGTAAAATAATATGATTTATTGCTGAAAAAAGCCACGAAGTGCTGACTGGCTGCACTTGACGATATCTAAATGTCCGCCAAAAATACCTACTTCGATCAGCGTTCACCAAAACTGTAGAAATTATTTACGTTTCAAACCATAAATATAAGATAACATGCATGTAATATAGTGTGCAAATATAACACTATGATTAGGCAATTAATAAACAGCCAAAAACGGGGACATCACAACTAGCACACGTAAGTCGACATTATTAATATGTATAGATCATCAGAATAACTGTCATATTGACGCACTATAAGCACGGTTAAACACATAGGACCTGTCTCAGACCTCAACGGAAGATTTGTAAAGGCTTCGAAGAGAAGTCCGTTCTATTTTTTGTGATGTTCCTGTCACGGATTAATATGTAAGCATACAATATTTTATTTATTTATTATTATTAGTCACTATATTTCTAGTATTGATTATTATTTTAAATATTATAACAAAGAATACTTCAAGAGATATTTCTAGATGTGTAAATATTTTTTTTTTTAAATTACAATAATAACGACACTATTTTAGATTTTAAGTCATCACCAAATAGAAATAGGTACCTAGTCAATAAAGAAAATATACACTTCTTCCGTGTTACTATGATTACAATTTTTAATTAATCTCTAGTTTTTTATTGTAGTATTAAGTTTAAAGTATTTAAATAAAACAATTAATAGTAAATCTATTAAAAATTAATATTTTAATATTAATGATTGAACTCGTAGCATTATGGGTAACCTACACAATATATTACTCATTGAAATTGATCGAGAAAAAATAGTGTTGGATAATATTTAAAACAATAATGATCATTCATTCTAAAATGTATTCGCTTTAGTAATTTGTAAAATAACACATATTATAAACGCATTATTTCTATAAGACTTACATATTTATAATAAAATGTATACTTTTTTACGATACGTATGAGATGAAATTGATCACAAATTAATATGTGCAAAATGCAACACTAAAATGTTATAAAATACGTTTAACAACGTTAATTTAATAATTTTATAACTGGGTAATATTTTTTCTAACACAAACATTTAAATCAATTAAATATGTATAAATATAATTTGAATAGTTTGTAAAACACTTTTCAATTTTTTATCGATAATAAAATCATTAAGAAAATGCAAACCATCGTATGGTGAAATTAATCACTATTTCACATTACTTGGTTACGTCGTAGTAAGTAAGTTATGTGTAAACTGTTACACCGTACACATTTTATAGTAAATTAGATACGTTGTGGAGCTTCAATATTTATAGACAAATACGAGTATAAATCAGCATGAGCAACAAAAACATAAACGAAATGTACATTTTGTTTTGTTTTTAGCAATACAAAACGTAACTAACTAAACATAACAAACTTAACATCCCAAGTTACCCATAGTAAATACGAGAATATGGTCACGTCAATACATTCATATATAGTGTGACCGGATGAAGTGTTCCAAAAAAAAAAAACTGTTAAACAACATCACTCAAAGTGTATTGAGAACTAGAGAACAATCATATTCGTGTTTAGCCTACCCTGCTGCAGTTGTAACCATAAGCGCGATAATTCTTAAAATTATACTTCAAACTTTCGAAGCTAGAAAAACAATTACAATAATAAATTACTTTCACCTTAATTGTTTTATAAATAAAGTAATTTTACTCAATACAATTAATACTTAACTTATAGTCTAGCTGAGTATTTAAGACCGGTAATAAATAATATTTCACATTAAACGATCGATTTTAAATATAATTTTATAACTTTTTAATAATGAAATATAAACACTGCTAAGTTTTGTTTGGTATATAAATATGTGTAAGGTACATATTAGTATAAAATGTTATTTGTTATAAATTATGCAAATATTTACACATTTTTATAAAAAATACTGCATAAGATACAATTATTTGTGTGCTTATAAGCCCGCTGCTCGGTTCATTGATATGATCATCTCCAAATGGAAATTAAAATTCTATGAATGTTTAATGCGATTTGTGTAAAACTTGATTTATGGAAAAACAATCTCCGGCAGCTTTGTACCTAATATCAACTTTTGTATTAACCCAGTCTAATCGAAGGATAGAACTTTAAAAGTTGTCATAAATCAAAATGTTCTAGAAATCACAAAAATATAAGTAGTCTATTTATAATAATCATAATTCATAAAATACGTTTTAAATTTAATATCGCTTTTTAAAACTATATTATATTTTATAATATAATCAATGAATTGTACAGACGTTTATTTAGATGGCATTAATTTAAAAAATTGTATAAATAATAAATTTGTTAAGGTGATTTGTGCTATTCTTATTTATTTGGAACATATTTCATTATAGAATAGGTACAATGTTTTTTTTAGTCTTATTTTAAGAGTTAAAGATTATTTAAATAATGTCATTCAGTTTCAGATTGTATTGATTGTGGATCTTTAACATAGTAGACATATAGGCGGAGCATACTAGTTGCCTCCCGAAATATACAAATTGCCTCTCATCCTTATCGTAAATATAAAGGTTAATATACACTAGTTGCCTCCGATGACCAGGTAGTTCATAATTATACACGAGTTACCTCCCAAGAATTTCACACTAGTTGCCTCCTGTTTAGAATTAAGTAGTGGTTCATAAACTTCACTAAAAAATCGACATAAATAGATGAATTTATAAAATTTTATTTTTTTAATTATTTTATATTTTATTATTATTAAAAATACATTATAAATTGTTTTATACTAAGTCATTAGGTTGTTAAAAATATAAAATTGTTCAG
>JACXSJ010001261.1:0-41133 GCA_014851325.1 Pentalonia nigronervosa | reverse complement strand
GGGTATAATATACAACATTTATATAAAAATAACACAACTATAAAAATAATAAGTCAATTAGTCAATAAGTCAAATAAAATAGGTAAAATACAAAAAATAATTTATAACATTACTTAGGTTTATATTTTTTAGCCAATATTTGCCGTTAAAATCATGAAAAATGCTAAAATAAAATAAACTTAAAAGTTCGATATTGTAATAAAAATACCTTTTATATTATATTGTTTTTTTTATCAAGCCAATGAACAAATTAACTATGCAATTTAAATACTTCAATGTATGTATATTAGTGTAAACATTATGATTGTTTATACTTTATAATGTTATTGTACCTACTGAAGAGTTTGTTTTTTGTGACCATTTTCCGACGGCTTATTTATTCTCTTTTAATTTGATCAATTTGATTTCCCATGGCGGTACATCAAATAAATTCTAAAAGCTCGACCATTTGAATAAAATCTCATGTACATACTAATTTAAATCAGTAAAAGCTTTTTTTTCTTTGCATCAAATAATAATCCAAATGTTAAATCACATATACTGACATACACTACTCCGAATGAATCAGATCATTTTAAATATTTATTAATACATTAAATTCAATATTTGTAAATATGTACCTAACAAACAAATTTTTATACTTGTATTTGAAAACGCATATATTTTTTCATAACGTATCATACCTATCAACTTACATCATTAAATATTTCCGATTCTGTTTCGTATTCAAACTGTTTTTATAAATTATTTAAATATAACTTGTTTTATCTTTTTTTGATAAATAATTTTCACAACAACTTTGAAGTAAACGCCCATAATATCCTAGACATAGTCAATACATTATTAATTTAGTTCCTTAAATATCATGGGCTCTTGTTTAGGTATAATGTAAGTAGCGGACTAAAGATTCTAATTTAGGAATCAATATGTATGAGAGTTAAAACAAAAGGTTTTAATTTACATAACAATCGGTAGACCTAACTTTAAAAACTAATTTAAAAGCACTTTATAATCTTGTTGTCTTATTAAAATCGCTCTTTAAAAACAATATATATATATATATATAATAATACACCATTTGTTTATTCTAACTACAAGTAATCCGAAAAACATTCGTTCTCCTAAAACGTAAAACATTTTTCTGAATGATCTAATACAATAATATTAAACTAAATTCCGAATCTATAACACACATTATTATCTGAAAAAAAATGTCAATAACATTATTAAAAGTTTAATAATAAGACTTAAGTAATGACATAGTTTTGCTAAAAATTATAATATTCGCTGTTTAATAATTGATAAAATAGTTAGGTATGTTTAAATACATATTTTTAGATTTTAAGCAGAGCAATGATGTAAGTTTTTTTTGTCTATATACACTATAGACGATATATCGTAGAAAAAAATACTTTGATTTTTAACTTTAGCGTTTTTTCTGGTAGAAAAATTAATCTGGTTAGTGCATTTATGAGGTCAAAATTAAAAATTCTTGATAATAGGGAATATGGGAATTTTCTAATAAACCAATTTTTGACAAAATCGATTTTCTTGTTTTGATGTAATTCAAAAACGAATAACCGTAGATAGGCACTTTTCACTAAGTGTTTATATTAAAATTTTTTATATGTAGTAGCATTTTCAAATATTTTGACTCATTTTGAGCTACTTAAATGGATGTAAAATTGTCTATTTTTTTTCAATAACTGTCGATAAAGAAATGTTGTTCAGTCAAAAAACTTAAAAATTTAATTCAAAGTTCCTCGTAAGTAGTTATAACTAAAAATAAAAAAAAAAAGGAGAGTATAATTTTATTCCACAAATATTGGTTATGAACGTTTCATGTTAGAGTGTTCACGATTATAATGCTTTGGTCAAAATTTCAAATAATTTCGTAGTTTAAAATGTATATATGTTTTTAATACTCATACCTAAAATTTTAAAATGTAATACAAAATTCTTCATAAGTTGTTGTTATAACTATCAGAAAATATTAATGATACTTTATCATAATTTTTTTTTATATAATATTAGCTTATATTTAAATATATTTTTTATATTGCTTTTTATTATTTTTAGTAGGTACATAGATTGTTGTTTATTAAAATACTATTTAGATATTTTAGTCTGCCATACAATAATCTTCTCTTATTCTAGAAAATAATAATACATGAAATGTAGGAATGTAAAGCGAATGTATAGAAATATTTGAACTGCGTACGATTAATATTTTTTGTTAATTACAACATAATAACTAAAATGTTTAGAGGAAAATTGTTTATTTTTCTTTTAAAGATTTAGTTTTGTCAAAACCAAAACTTCAAGTATCCATCACTAATAATATTTTTTTGAATAATAATAAAAATCGTAATAAATCATCATATGTCAACAATTTAAATTCGAACTCTCACAAAAAAAAAAATACCTACATGACTTTACACTAAGCTTTAACTTTATGAATTTTAGTCAAAATACCCTTATGAGAAATATTGTATTAAATGTTCATGCCTTAGGTACCAAAGTTAAAAATATTATGAATTGCTAGTTTTCGTATTTTAGTAGTCTGCTATCTACGCGACATTTGATGGTTAAGAAATATGCTACTTACATTTTGTTTTATACCTACAACGACACAAGTATATTTTTAATCAAGTAAATTCATTAGGGTTGATAACTTTAGTCTTAAATAGTTAAGGTCATATGTGTATCGAATTAAACTATTAACGTAGTAGATATGTGTTTAGAAAATGTAATAAATAAATATAAAATAGTTATTTTGATTATTGCATTAATTAGTCGAGGTCAGCAATATAGTATGTAGACCAGTAAATGAAGTTCGGAATATCTCTAATTAGTTTAATGAGTATTTGTGACGGTGTTCATATGGTGAATACTATAAATTGTGTTCATGTGAATTTTTAAATTTGTGATTTTTTTGAAAATTGGATGTTCATTAATGAGATATATTTTGTACTATTACATAATTTATATAATATTAAATCTCTATGATTTTCATTTTTCAATTGCGACCAAAAACAAAATCGATTTTGTCAAAAACGAACGTAATTATTCCAACTTCCTGTATTTTTAATTGTTTTTTATTTTACAATTTTTGTTTTAAAAAACAGTGAAAAACATTTGACTCCAAATTTGTTACAACCATAATAAATTAATAACTATATACAATTTGCTAGATACCAAAAACTAGCCTTAAAGTTGAAGATTAAAACATATTTCAATTTTCCTAAAGGTGACGTCAGACACAAAAATAAAAATAAAGAACTCATCATTGTAAAACCAATACATTTAACACTTCGTTCAGAATCTAAAATAAATAAACACAAAACATAAAATATACTGTCGATAAAATAAAAAACGTATAATGAAGACTAAACTACTATAAAGATAAAAAGAATTTGTGGTGAGAAATTTTATTGTTGTGGTGACGATTGTGTAAGATAATATGTTAGATACTCTTTTGTGATCTAAAATGACTAGAAACAAAATCCGATTAAACAAAGCGTTTAGGTGAGCTGACAATATAAGACAAGAAAAGAAACAGGATATATATAAAAAAAAAAAGATAAAATAGAATACGTTTGAAATAAACATCGTTTTAGTGTTTTGCATCGTAAATCGTGAGCAGACTGACATTTCCGTATTCCAAATGGCAAGGGAGCTCAGAAAAAAAAAACAGAGACAGATTTGCATTTTGACTGACTTAAAAAAAAAACCGGAGACCAATCGTCGTTACCTATACATTATTATTTACTGATTTTAAATTGAAACGGATTTTCCTGTCACTTATGATTTTTTTTCCGGTTTTCAAAAATTAACCACGACATTCCTACAGTTAAATATAGTTGTTTTTCGATTTATTTTCTAGGTTAAATCGATGGCGTTTATTTAGTTTATATACAATCTATGAAATAGTAGATTTAAGACTAAGTATAGCATAGGTAATATAGAATGACAGTAATTAGCAAAATAATAGATTATAAATTATTAAAATAAGCATTCCAGATGTAAGTAAGTATGACGTTCGGCGTAGTCGTTTAGTATTTTTATAGTTTATAATCTGGTAGTGAATCACTGGATAAAATAACTGAATTAGACTATAAAAACAGGTAGGTAATCTGAAATCGTAATATTATATTTTTAATTTATTTGACTTAGCAAATAGTATTGTGCATATAAACAAATTTATGAAATCATTAGACTAGTTGTCATTGACAACTTGTCAATGACAACTATGATAAAAGGGTTTTTTTCGAGCTACAAAATTAATAAAATAATATAATCATGATGGCTGCAACGGTGACATGGGCGGACACCGTATTTGATTTTAAGAGGAGTTTTGATCGCATTCGTTTTTATACAGTATTATATTGTCCTAAGGATTCTATTTTTAATAACATTGTATTCCGATGGTTTCAACTTTTGAATCGGATTCGTCTTTCAGTACAAGGTGAAGACTCCATAATTTTTATCGTAGATACTTTATCTTGTACTTCACTGATAGTTAACCAAAATTATTGTTTTCGTTTAATGCTGTGATTAGCTGATTACGAATGAGTCTAATATTATTGTTAGCCGATACCTCTCCCAAAAAGGAATTTACCCCCCCCCCCCTCAAAAAAAAAAATCAACCGAATGACCATCTATGCTTATAATACGTGTTATACTAGTATATATGGTGCACCATATTATAATAATTATTGCATTCAAGCTACAACTACCGACGACGTGCCAGTCGAAAACACCTAACCTAAACATTATTATAGCTGTAAATATTTAAATAACAAATATTATAGCACTTTTACGATGACCGTCGATTATGCGTGATAAAGACTACGCACAACGATTTCGATACAATCCCACTTTATATATTAATGTGTATATGACAGGGGTCACCAAATAGCGGCCCTCGGACGAATTTTGTCCGGCTTGCAGACTAAAAAACGATAATATTCAAACTTTTCAGTGTTTTAATTTATCATATTTTTTGTTCATTGGTTTTTACCGATTACAGCAGATATTACACTAGTTGCGAAGTATACCTTATCGCTCATATATTATCGTTTTTAAACTAATAGTACATTAGAATTGGGTGACTGGGTGACTGTCTGTCGCGATTACACGTTTACTCTATTCCTCCAATCATATACCGCTTAGGCTTTTTTTAGATTGATCTCGGCTCACCGACAAACACCTTGGAATGATGGTGAAAATAGCGTGCACTGATTATACGCCCAATATTTTCAGCAGTTTGTTCGAGAGCAAGACTTGCCATTTTTCAGATTAAATCGTTTTTTATCTATATATTATAATAATAATAATAATACATTTTTAGTTTACATTGGTTTAATTAATATTTGTACGATGTTAAATTATGTTTTCATTATCTACGACTTTATAATATTATAATATAACAGCCTGCTAAAAATTTCCATATTTCTAATGTGGCAGCCCTTCAAAAATATTAATCATTGACCCCTACAACAGGTGTGTGAAAATACGATAATACTGCTCACAATATTATGTCGAATAATATCTTTTGCACGTCGTCATCATAATATTTACCTGGGAATGTTAACCCATATTATAATATTGTTATTGTGTATATAAATTCAGTAATATGTTTGTGTATATAAAAATTATGTTTAATATCCTAAGTTTCAATAATGACGTCGCAGTATAAGACACGTGAGCAACTGCGACAAGTACATCGCGTAAAGAGCATAATACTATTATATACGCACGCCGGGAGGGTTAGCTGCAGGTTAGGATGCCGATTCAATCCGACTTAACGTACTGGAAAAGTTCGGTGTTGATAATTTATTTGAGGCCACTGCACAGTCGACGTAAAAATGCTATTCCCGAAGACAGTGAGTATATTATATTGTGCTTGAGCACGCATTTATACGTACACAAATACATTGTAAGCTACACGGTATACTATATATATTATTAACAACAAGTACCTACACATAGGCGTGTGTATATACAAATGTAATAAACATATATCTTTATCTTTTTTTTTCTAAAAACGCCAAGGAACATTTTTATTTGAAACTCTCATTTTTTTCTTCGCAAGTCATATAATATTATAACTGCAGCAGCTCTGCTGTTATGACAGCTTAAATGTCTCAGTGAGTATCGGCAATACGAACCAAAGTAAAATAAAATCATTACGGCAACGGCGGACGATTTACTAAATATCTACCTATAATGTACGTGTTTACAAGATTTATAAATCAAAATAATATCAAAAAAAAAAAAAAAAATGAGAATTATTCTCGACGATCTTTAACGATCTCGGGTGATAAACTTAATACCGATCATTGTTAATAATTATTGTTAAGAATGTACTATGTTATATTGTATACACCATATTATATATATATAATACATGCTACGACTATATCTTTTAAAATCACATCAATCATTGTACTGAATCAACGCTTTTGGATAATATAAAACATTCATATTAAACATTTTTACCAACAAAGGTTACATTTATTTAAACCATTGCAATATACATGACTGATGATAATATACGTACTTAAATAAGTAATGTTTAAACAAGAATTTACAGTGAACTGCATGAACAAGTGTATTGATAAAATTCAATAAAATATAACCTCAACCACGATAATAATATTGAATGAGAAATTTAATTATAATAAGAGTACAGTCGTAAAGTCCTGAAGCTACAACTCTTAGCATTAGGTACCTGTTTAATACTATTATATGTTCGTAAGATATTTCTAATGGAATTAAATTCATTTAGAGTTATTACAATTACATAAGTAATAAGTACATATACTTACTATTTAGTAAAAACTATTAAGGATATTATTTTTAAATTAAATAAATACCATAACAAAAAGATACTCAAATCTAAAAAGTCTATTCATTACAGAATTTAATTTCTGACTGTCTTATTAATTGGTTTATAATATTGTATAGAAAATGTTAAAATATAGTATTTAACTTGATCTAAGGTAGGAGATTTTTTTTCTTTTTCTCATACTGAAATATTTTTATCAAATGCTTTTTACACTTAATGGCTAATATTTAAAGATAATATTTCTCCTAGTTTATACTACATGACATTTTTAAAAACCAAAATTTATTAGATATTTAGTTATAAGTTTTTGACATGTTTATTATATATACTACAGTGTTAACTTACAGAAGTTTTAATTAATTTCTATTACAGTAGAAAATATTTCTACAAATCTATATTATTATAGTACTGACTGGGGTTAATCATAGAAAGCTTATGATGGGTATCTACTAACTAGCTTTTAGATAACGCCTGAAAAGATCTTATTTTTTTTTATTCTATCTATGGCATTATTTACTTACCTGCTAAAAATTTTAATGTTTCTATAGCTTATTTATATGTTGTTTAATCAATTTAAAAAAAATTTAATTTTTATAACTTTTTTAGAGAAGGTATTTCTCACTAAAACATCTATCAATAAATTAAATTGTTGATGTAAAATAGGGTTTTATTATTTTGGTAAGATTTAAGATTTTATCCAAATATACTTTTTTGATAGTTGTCTTAATTTATGTAAATATCTGTGGGTGTTTGTATTTATCAACAATAATAAATTCCGCTTATAACGAACTTTAAAGGGACCTAGAGAATCAGATTGTTATGTCCGAATGATTATACAAACCATATTATATATTTATGAATAAATATCGTGAATATTATAAATCGTTTTATCCAGAATATCGTTACATACTACATCATAATAAGCGGATTCGACAGTATATTAACAAGTATAATTGTTGGATATTTACATAGATAATGTATAATTGTTATGTAGATAATATTATGTACATTATGTATTATCTATAAATATTTTGTACGAATATAGATAATAATTTATTTTTTACTAATGGGCTGTGATACGAATATTTAAAATGTAAAATAAATGTTTTCAAATAGAAAATAAACCAAACAAACTTGTAAACATTATCAAATCAATTAATAAATTATATATTCAAATTTAGTATAAAAAAGTTATTATTACACGTAATTAATATTCTTTTAAACTAAAAGTAAATAGTAATAATTTAACCATTGCACCACTAGGTATGAACCATGAAATAATATTACTCAACAAAATACACTAAATAAAAATAATAATATACCTACCTACTTGTATGTGGATTCTAAGTACAAAAATTAACATTTTCATTTTCATTATTGATTAACACATTTTTTTTATCATTAGACAAACATCATAAAAGAATATTTAAATATTAAAATAATGTAAACAATCATAAAAAGTAACTGAAGGGTCAAATAATTTAGACCAAAGACGACATTATATAAAGAGGTTAGGTATATATCGTTTCGAAATAAAATACAAATGCCCCGGAAAGTTATAAATAATTTTCTAGTCCACCATTGTTTTATATATTGTTTAACGCCCCTCAATAAGTACTACTGATTAAATGTTGAAAAGGTTTTATTTTTATCTTTTATTATTTTTTTTTGTTTTCTGTAAACAATCTTTAAGTATAGCACTACAATTTTACGTTTGAAATTTTAATAGGCTCTAACAAAAGTTGAAAAACTATCGTTTTAACGTTGCATCCTTAGTCCTTACGTGCATAGACAGTATACGGATGTAAAATATCCACTGTTTTATGTAACCTGAATTTAGATAAATCTCATTATATTTTTTTAGCATTTTTAAGTGTATTATGTGTCTTTAACACAAGAGAAAACCATTCTCGTCGAATGAGACCGAAATGAAAAATGCATGCACATAATTGCATAGTAATATGGTAATTATGCATGTACACTATATACAGCCATTTTACTTGGGTTTTGTAATTCTTTTTATGGCAACAAATTTGTAAGATATGGTTGGTAATTTAAGTATAAAATATAATCAATTTGTTTTTTTTGTTTGAAAAAAGTCACACAAGATTGTGTGTTTTAATGTTTTTGTTAGCTCAAGATGTACCACATGAAAGTTTCACAACTAATACTAAATCCTTATTAAACTACCTACCTACTCAAAGGAACAAACTTATAATTCCTAATAATGTATTTTAGATTAAAGTTTAATTAAAATGTATTTTAAGACCGATACATTAAATTGATATACTACAACGACGTACAGTAAAACAACGTTATTATAATGTATTTAATTAAAATATAATACAATATTATGTGGTATATTATTGATATTATCATTCAGTAGACACTAGATAGGTATATCTGAATGAGAAAATACTTAATAATATACTTAACCGTTATAATAATGTAAAAAGTAGAACAACAATAGTATACAGTTCTAATCAAAAAAAGTCAATAGCCATGGTCTGTAACAAAGTAAATCCCACGAACTCAGTGTAATCCACGTCTTATATTTGCTGAACAAATTAAAAGTAACGAATAATATTGGCTTGAATGGATTTTTACTTAAAAACTAAACTAGGATGTTTCCAAGCTAATAAACATTTATTATTATCTGTAAGAAAATAATATCGTTTGGATTTTCTTGATAATTTATTATTATTCTAAAGATACACCATTTTTACTAATGTTAAATTTCAGTTAAATTATAAATACCTATTGCATTCCTTTTTTTTAATCTTGACATTTTTATATTAAAATTTATTTGAGTTAAACCTTTGTTACATGATCTATTAAAAACTCATCTTAATATGCTGAGAATAAAGAAGCTTATATTAAAATGACGCTTTGTTCTTCGAATTACTTAGATGGTAAAAAAATAAAGGCTTCATATATTGGTGTTATTATTAATTATAATCTGATTGAACATTTTATAATATCAGTTAGGAATTAAGATACGCAATTTCTATCGAGAAGAGTAAGTACATGTGTAGGTATAATGGAAATATGCCAACAGGCTATATGCGAACTCATCTGGAATTTAGTAATATTTAGGGTAGTCGAATTTTGTACATACCAAGGGTTTAATATAATATTATCGTCAGTGGCGTTTTTAACCCAAGAATAACAAAAGCAATTTTTTTTTCTAATATTGAATTTTTCATTTTGGAAATTGAATTAATTAAATTATTAAATATTTAATTGAGATAATAATTTTTTATAAAATTCATTAATTAAACGAATTTTCTAAAAATATACACAAAAAACCTTAACTTGTATAATAAATTAATTTATTAAAATATTAAGATTAGATTAAAATTATTAATATATAAATACCATGTTATGTATAACTTAATATAATTTATAGTCAATATGTAATTCAGTCCAGTTCAGTTAATAATTATAGGATATATTTTTAAAAAAATAATTGAACAATATTTAAAGGCGTTTCAATGAATTTTTAAGTATTTTCTATGTAATCTAATTTTGTATTATTATAATAAAAATATATAGATAGTGATATGCTGTAGAAAAAGTATTTTTAAACCAACATGTATTTGTAAAATTTGATAACTTGTAAAAAAATTAATCAATTACCTTACTTTAATATCCATTAAAACATAAACGTTTTAAAATAAAATCAAAATTTAGTTTATGCGTATAACTTACTACTTTTATGTAGTTATTAATAAAAACTAATCATTTACATTAAGTTAATTAGTATCCATATAATATTAATGTGAACATTTCACATTTGAGTTGAAAAATGTAAACAAAAATATTAAAAAGGTGTTTATTATGTCGACAAGCGGTTGTTATTCCTTATTTCTAGTAGGTAGGCAATTGCACAACACATAAACAATACTATAATGTACCAATGTATACAAAACATTTTCTGTTTGCAACTAAAATTAAATAATATATTAATATATTAGTAAATATAGTTATTGATTAATTATTGCGATTAATTTAATATGTCATGTATGAAAATATTATTTATGTGAAGTGGATCAACATAATTTTTTATGTTTTTACAAGTAGGGTATTTGAGAATTATTCACCGAGAGAATGTTAAAATTAAATAACGCAAACATAATAACACACTTAAGTAGTTGATTTAAATTGATTTGTCGTGAAAACAATGTTTTTTCTTACCATACAAAAATGTTTGGAACAATGTGATAATAATTTCTGTGGTCTATTTATACAGTGAAATTTCGAACGTTCAACGTGCCGAATTCGGTTTAATTAGGATGATTTACGTGATAATGTATTAACTTACCAAATGTGTTAAAGTGATGAACAGGAACAGTCCACCGGCGAAAGAGAACACAAATCCAGAATATTCCATGTTTCCCAAACAAATTCCAATGACCAGACCTATAAACGCTGTACAGGCTGACAGGAAATTAAATGACAAAGCACGACGGAACGACATACCGGACTGAATTAGTATGGCGAAATCTCCTAAAATATAATACACTTATATAATAACAAAGTATACAACGAGTAATAGCACGAATAATTATTATTTTTATATTTTGGGTTTCGACCGAATTGCAGGGAAATAATTTGTCAATTTTATAAATGCGATTATTTTTCGAAAAAAAATTTCGATGTAATAAAAATGACACTAGAACCTTTGTTTAACGATTTAGTAGCTATTCATATAGTTTGGTAATTGCAAAAAGTGCATAACATAAAATGTATCATTCGATATGCAGAATTATTTTATAGACGCTCTAACCGTTAGACTGAGTCTAACGCTCGCTAAAATTGTTTAACGTACTCGACAATTTATAAAAAGGTGGATATTGTGGAAAATCTCGAACATTTTTATGACATATAAACAGATGTTTACGTACGAGGCTCTTCTTTAAGATTTGAAGCTATAGAAATGTGCAAACATCAGCTGCCGTCACGAAAATGCGTTACTTACAGTATTGCAAGTATTTACTATTTGAAAAATTAAATTACTGTACAGAGCATTCAAAATTAACATGGTGTAACTTATAGTAGAAAACATATTTTGCAAATATTTAGTAACCTATAATCTATAGTTAACGCCATGATCGAGTGTTTGGTCTGTTTAGTTCCATTAACCAAAACCGTGGTTAAATTTATTAACTATACAGTCTGTGTACTATTACGGATTTAAGATGACTTCATGATTTATTAACGGTTTACTCAAAATCCAATCCTACTCATGGTAGTTTATGTTATACCAGTTTTCAGTTATCATTTAGTTACATCAATACGAACGCCCGAATCACGTCTTCATCACATCGAAAATCATTTTGTACACCATTTATCCCGTGCCACCCAAAATTCATTTGGATGTTTACACATAAGAAGAAAATCCCATCGAGGAATACGACACCATACTGGCTCATACTTTTCTCGTGGAATATCGTTTTACGAATGTAATATTAACTGTATTAACTTATCTTCGAATGTCCCAGATCTTAGACAACGCAATATTATTATTTATTATAATGCACACATAGATAAGCGATCAAGTGAAACGAAACTTCACAATACGCAGTTAGACGTTGGACTTTGTACTGTCCATGCCTACAGAGAGTGATGCATGCTTACCGATTTCATGAGGAAATTCCTCGCACGCGATTGTAATCGTTATAGATATGGGAATTACTCGTACGTGATTATAGTTGATATGGACATGTCAGTAGTGGATACCTATTGGCTACAGAGAGTGATGATTGCTTACCGATTTCATGGGGGAATTCCTCGCACGCGATTGCAATCGATATGGATATGCCGGTGGTGACATTTTCTGAGAATGCAGCGCCAATCGACATGCCATCGATTATGTTGTGCAGACTGTCACCGAATAGCACCAATAAAGCTAATGTCGAAATCGGACTGTTATCGTCCTAAACAGATAAATGAATGGATTTACAGAATATGAGGTTATTTTACAAGATATACCTATAGTTGTCGTTCATTAAAAAAAAAAAAGACCACCTCGTACGTGTTATTAATAACTATCCATAATATGCACACGTACCTTAGATTTATTTACTAATTTGTGACTGTGGCCATGCGATAATTGTTTCATTTCTGTCCCGTTGCTGTTGGTGAGTTGAAGTGACGGCGATAGTTCGTCGATGCCGATCTATAAACCACATAATATTATATTAATCATCTAAAGCAGAAGAAAATAGAAAAAAACGATTATAAACCATATTTTGTACCTTTTTTTCTTCTTTGTGGAAAATGATGCCGGCTAACGTTTCCAACATATATAATCCCCACAGGCTTAACCACATTATTAGAGCAGTGTGTCTGTAGTCGGGAAACGACTCTGGTATTTTGAAGGCCTGGAAAATTTCGATAACGATTATTATTTCGTTATATACCTAATTTCAAATTCATTATTAGCAGCTTTAAAGGAATCGGTATTATTATTTCTCAAATCACATCAACGTGTAAAAACATCAACGTTCGTATTAATAGTTAGTAGTAATTAATGACATACTATAATATTATATATTATACACATGTGATTTACTTTTTGCTTTTTTCATCATGTTCGCACACGTTAACTATAGGTAACAAAACCATATATGATGATAGATAAGTTTCCTGAGGTTATCAGTAAATGTGGAAAAAAACACAATTAAATTACTATAGCCAAGCTATGAATTTTTACAGATCATAAATTACTGATCTTTCGGGTTTATTACCTAGTTACAATAATAAATAATCTAAATGCATTAGTGAAAAATAAATCTGCTAAATACTTTTAGTGGATATTTTCAGTGATCGATGGTAAATAACGATACATTAAAATATAATTATATATTACAAGTTAAATACTTCGATTTTATTTAAAAAAATTTTGTGTTCGAAAATTGAAGAATAATTCAATTCAGTTGGAGCTACTTAGATTTTAAGTTACCTGGCATAGTTGAAATGTGTATTTTAGAGAATAAACAGAAACTATGCTAACAATATTAACGATCGCATTAATGTTTGTTAAAAGCGAATACAAGATACTAATATTAATGTTTGGTAAAAATTTCAACTTTCAAGTCTTTGCAATTATTTATTTTTGAAAGAATTACAAATTTAATTTTGTTAAAAACGAGGTTTACGTGAAAATTCCCGACTTTTCCTACTTTTTATTTTGTTTTTACTGAATATTTAGAAAAATATTGGGCATTTTTTACCTTTGACTTTCCTAGTTACCAACTAAATCCAATTTTTTAATAAAAACCAACTTCGAAGTTGAAAATCTAAACATTTTTTCTACTATAAAAAGTATCTCCAAACACACAAGATAAAGAAAATGTATTTAAAAAAACATATCATTGTAAAACCAATTCATTTATCGCTCTGTTCAAAATAAAAGATTTAAAAACAGATTTCTACGTAATTGTGGATTCTCACAACGTAGCGTACTTTCCACAATTAACACACGTAATTATTTATTAATATTAAACGTATAATAATAATAAATAATTATAATATATATATATTGTATATTGTATACATATATGTATATAAAATATATACAGTTTGTTAATTATTTAGAAACACATTAGTTCTAATTCGAAATATAATGCAGATATTATAGTGCAGTTTTTTATGTAATATATTACCAATAGCTTCAATTTTACTATTGTCTAAAAAAAAACAAAAATATATATTTTTTAAAAAAGCTATTTGTGAAATAATTCATTTATAATATGGAGAAAAACAATTTTAAAATCGGTTGAATTTTCAATTAATGAAAGCAGTAACTTTCATTTTTAAAAATACTATTAATAATTGTAAAAATTGTATTCACAATGGTACATTCATTTCGTTACAGAGATGGCCCTATAAAATTGACTTGTTCATAGTGTATATATTAAACAATATCATAAAACAAATAAAAAATATTACATAAAATTCCAACGAATAGTGTGTTCTTTATTGTCTATTGGATTAATATTAATTATCTAAGTGTAAAAAACATAAATTTTTAAAATAAATAATATTATTGTTAGAGTATTATTCTTCTGTATTTTTGTAAATGTGAATTGCTTTCATTCGTTCGAAATTCAATCGATTTCAAAATTATTTTTTCCTGTTTAAAAATCAAAACAATATTTTAAGCATTTTTAAATTTTTTTTTAGACCCTGGTTAAATTTTATTATATTACTATTATGTGAGTATTAACTTTATACTTTTAGTCATATATTAAATTTAAGAAAAAGTGTACTACAAAAGAAAAGAACATGTTATCTATGCTTTCTATTCCGAATTAGAGCTACTGAGTTTCTAATTAATAATATAAGTAGTGTACCTACTACCTGTATATTTATCTAAATTTATTGACATTAATAAAATATTATTAAGACCCTTACTTCTGGAAGAAGTTGGAATACAGCTGAACTTGATAATGATCCTGTGGCTAAGCCCAAAAGTAGTCTCATGACAGTTTTCTTTCGATTCGGGTCGTTGAGCAATGGCCAAAATATTGCGCCAATCAACCCCGATAAACTTATGACGCCAACTGACACCAAACCTCCAATCCAAGCTATAAAATATCAATCTTACTGTAATACAAAAAAAAAAATTAGAAATGTACGATTTTACTAACCCTCAGCATTCGTCGACTTTCTAGGTAGTGATATCGGCATTTGATCATCTGGAATCGTCATTGATTTGATCGCATAATTTTCTTCATAACTAATGAACTCGACTGTACACGAATTTGGTCTCGATTTATTATCACACTGAAAACAATAATATAGTAAAATGTGTGCATTGATTTAATAAATATAGTTAATTATAATTTATAGTAGATATGTACCTAGTACACAATTATTTCATCAGTACGATGTTTCGATAAATCAATTATCAGATTAAAAACTGAAAAATTAAAATATATCCTGGTTAGAATATAGCAAGATATTCAAGAAAGTAGGTAATCAAAGGCCGATCAATAAATACACATTTTAAATAATATAAAACTTAAATGTACAATATATTTTGTTGATCTGTATTTTATTCTTCGAATTCAATCAGCGGGTCGCCATTCAGAAATGCCAGTTAATTGTAATATATTGTTATGTACAATACAGTCGAAGTAAATTATACATATTTTATACATACGTAATAGACAAATTATTAGTTTTTATATTGTAGATGCGTAAAACATTGTCACATCTGCCCTTATTGGTTAAGTTCTATTTTGATAATTTATTGTGTAAATATCAAAGTGTTACATTCGACGATATCAATGCCAAAGAAATATATTGATATGTACGGAAATACCAATAACACAGTCAAGTGTGTTCATGTTCAAAATTAATTTGTCCTTATTTTTTAAATATATACACACAGACATTGGTGTGTTTCAATCACGTTTAGCACTTGAGCTTATCAATAACTAATTACTGATAAATAAAAATTAAAAACCGATTGTTTATAAAACGTCGTAATAAGTTGAATGATTGATTTACTATACCTACTTACTAATAGGTATATAAAACATTGTTTCATAACTAAGCAAATGTTATTAATACACATTTAATAGTTAATAATAGCAATCGAACTGTATATAATACAGATAAAACAAAATATTTAAATATCCAAATGAATTTTTTTTTCTTTATTAAATACTGGTAACTTTATAAGCTCTTAAATGTTCCAAATATTCAGCCATTATTGTTTGGTCGTATGTGTCCTTTATGCTCAAAGAAACTAATGAAAAAATTAAAAACCAACCCTATAAAATACTTACAAGTTAATGATTGATTGTCTCCGTTTATCGTATCATAAGTACGCGTAGCGTAATATAGGTAGTAAATTAAATTTTCTAGATCAATGTATTTAAGTTTATTGACCTATTATTAAATTTAAGTGTATGAGATTATTATTTGTAATGTAATGATACGTTTTTTTTCAATGTTGATATTACAATTAGGCAATACATTTAAAATAACCATTTCAAAATAATAACACCTACTAGAATTGAAATGTGTAGTACCGATTTGTTTTCTCATTTCTAGAAAAAAAATACTTTTAGATCAAACATTTAGAAGAAAATATAACGTACGATAATTACTCTTTTGTAATTTTAAATAGTCAGACAAATTACTGCTGTAGCCATAATCAACTCTGGCGAGTTAGGCACTCGTTTAATTTCGCTTATCGTGACATGGGAATTGTGATGAAGGATATGATATTATAACATTTAAAAGCAACAATAAATTATCGTCTTTAAAAAAGAATACTCAGTACATAGCCCAATTGATACCATAGTTTTATAATTATCAAAATTGTCGGATGGTTTCTATAATTAATTATAGAAAATCATATCATCTGTACCTATATTGCTATATGTATAAATTTCGATATAATATTTCAGTGGAATTTCATTACCTATGTTCACCACACTATCATAGTCTATAACTATTATTAACTATTTATCTATCCAAACAATAACCTCATCAATAGTTTGTGTAACTTATTTAGTTATTTTAGTAATTTTTAAATAAAATCGGTATAAAATAAAATACCTATATAAAAACACTTAATATAAAAAATAAAATAGTTAGATACCTACACAAACAGCAATATTTCTCATGTGCTAATATAATATGCAATTCTGACAATATCAATAAAGTCAAGTTAATATAGCACTTAATAATGTAAATGCTACACCTCACTCATGAAATATGGAACAATTGGTAAAATGGATTGTCAGTTGTTCCTCATACTGTCTTCAATGCTTTAAAACATAAGTAACAACAATAGGTACTTCAAGTTATTCTGAGCTTTTATAAGTTATAATTATTTAATAAATATTAGACGTTTTTATTTTATATATAAACAGGAGTATTAGAAATCATTGATGGTATTTTATTATTGTTGATCATATTTTTCAAAACAGAAATATATTATAAATCAAGATACTCGAAAATCAATTTAGGGTGTAGGCACCTCGGCTTATTAATGAGACTTGTGTGATTATACTTAAAAAAATAAACGAAACTAGGGGGAGGGGACTATCTCAAAGTCCCTCAAGATAAATTAATCTTTGCAGAAATTGTATAATATCAATTTAAAATTAATAGGTAAATTATAGCTTTGAATTTATTTTATAAAATAAAATATAAAGGTTTAAATTTAAGGTGTAGGACGTTGGTAAAGTATATTGTTACAAAGTAAATCCTAAGCTATCTTATGCTCGTCGTCATAATAGTCTATAGCTTACTGTAAATTAATCTGAAATCGACACTTACACTACTCTCTGTACTATTTCATGCTCGTTATCGTGACCGTCTAGTTCGGATATTGATTCGTGCTTTATCCGAGCAGTTTATTAAAAAAATTGTTTTGACAGAGATTCTAGCCAAAGTATTTGGTAAATAGTGAACCTAAATTATTCACGTGACGATCAGCAGTTTGGTCGACGTCAAAATAAGTGTTAATTGTTATTTTTTATCACAATCACAATACTACCGTCAAAAGCCACTAGGTAAGCAGCAACTCCAAAAACGTAGCTTATCAGTAAACAACAAAACAGTTTTCAACACTAAATTAGTCCGTAAAGAAATAATAATAATTGTTTAAACATTCAAAAGATGGTATGTTATCTTAGTTATGAGAAAACTATTGAACATCATAAAAAAAAGTGTTTCCATAACTTTTTGTAGATTTTAATGGACTTTTTTCATATTAACTTATATGAATCAAAAGACGAAGAGCAGTAAGTACACTTTTATTTAGAGTTACAGCCAAATGCTTTCTGATATAATTGGCATATATAAAGTGATGTATTTATGTTTTAAAATTAGATATTTAAATCTCATGCACATTTTAGTATTATTTATTAGATTAACTCAAATTTATTTAATATTAATGTGTACATGTAATAACATCTCATTTAAACATCTAAAATTCTAAAACATAAACTTATGAATACATTAAATGTAATTTTTTTTTTTAAATGAAGATATATTATTTCTTATTAAGTTACATGTAACATAGTATAAATATAATTTATATTTCAGGACTAATGTTTAAGATCAAACCAAAAATTTGAATTTTATTGGACATGCTGCAATAATTACTAAGAATATAAAAGCATTAACTCCAGATCGTCTATTGCTTTTTGTTTTAGTATTTAGACATACTGCTTATTTGCTTCTTATCTTAATGTAGATACACACCACCTTCTTTGTTATTTTCTTATCTACTTATATAAACTTCAAATGGAAAAAACTTTAATTTTTATTACGAGAGTCTATAGATAGTTGAATATTTATCAAATAGACACAATAAGCTCGATTTTGGCAAAAATCGAGTTATTACTTATTTAGTGGCTTATGAGGGCAGAATACCACGAAACAATAATACATTAATTTAATCCGCAGAATATTATGATGCAGGCCAAATAATTTACATAATATAAAATATTAGAAAAAAACTGAATTGTTAAAAATCCATAGATTAAACTGCACATTACCCATACCGTTCAGCATCATGGTCAGTAACACTGATTAAATTATATGCATCATGAGCACAATGTTTTAAAGTATGGTCCAAAAATCATGGGACTATACCCAACCTCTAAACTAAGCAATGTTTTCCGTAGATGCATTCTGTTCAAACCGTTTATTCTTCGTTTATATATGTTCAGCACGATTTAGTGTCGGAAACACCGACTTATAACAAAAAAAATTCTTAAATTTTTTTTTATTTAAAATTTAAACCACAACACTCATTTTTGTAGATAATTATTAGCATAATTCTTTATATAATTTATAAAATATTATTAAAATTGACACTAGTTGAATAACGAATGTTTGTTATTGTTTATCAGCAATAAAATAATTTTAACTCTATTTACACGACCCGTGCAATTCTTTCTTGTTCGTATTTACTATTTAAATATTAAATTCATAATATTACCTATATATAAATATTATTTAGTGTAAACGATTTCTTATGAAAATTCTTATAAATTATCGATACAACAAATGAAACAAGTGTATTACGGAGAAAACAAAATTATAAATTGTGATTGCAGACGATCGAACAAAGTCGAATCTATTCATATTGTTAATTCTTTGGTTCGACGACGACTATTATTCATATTCTATTCGAAGACACGCCACCAACTGAGATATGGTATAAAATCAATATAGAAATAGTTACACTCTCAATCTTTTCCACAATCAATGAAATGTAATAATAATAATTACAGTCTGCCAAAGATATTAAATTAGCCGCACTATAATCTACCTTTTTTCATAAGCGAATGTTTTCAATTGATATACTACAATGGTGTTATAAAATGCGATTCATCGGTTATAAAAAAAAAATTAAAAATCAGGAGAACTGCAATATTCTACTCAATAGTCAGTATTAATGTACGATTAAAAAAATAATCCTCTAAACGTCTAATAGTTTCACAACGCTGCTGATACGAGTTTAATATTATACAGAAAAATATAATAGCAAAATCCAAAAAAACCCGTTGGAATACTACACAGGTACTTTCTCTTACTATGGCCATACTAGAAACAGGCTTAATGTAATTCTCTGAAATTTAACTTCATATTGACAAACTGGAATTCTTTAGGTAATCTAAAACAGCATTAGAAAAAACGCCTCCTTAAAAATACTTAACATAAAACTGCATTATGCATTGCTGAGCAAAGAACTACAATATTAAAATCTTACCCTATGCTACACAAAAAAAAAATCAAATCTACTTAAGATAAACTTGAAATTTATCGCTAGTTGTCGAATACATAAGCCATCTTACATAATTAATAATACAAACAAAAACGTACCAAACTCCACGCCTATATAATAATACAAAATCAAACAAGAAAACATTTTGTGAAATTATCTTGAAACGCTTTTATTTACCTATCTAATTATAACCTTATCGAACTGTAAGACGTACAGATAATTATTATAAACAGTAAGTAGGCATATTTGTAAAACCGTAATTTTAAAATAACAAAGTATGTTATAACCAGTATACTTCAAATGAAAATGAAAATTTATTTTTGAAGTACCTACATTTTCTTCAGTTCTTTCAAAAATATAACAAAGTTTAAATAATTTAAATTTACCTATTAATATAAGCCAAATGATATTTTAAAACAATACAACACCTATTAATAAAACGCATAAAATATTATGATAAAAGTACCTATTTCACTATTTTATTTTCCAACAAAATTATAATTTATAAATTATACTTTTATTACCTATTAAAATCAACATAATTAACACCTGCAGTCTTATTATAATTTAATGTTCTTTTTTAATGGTTGCAATAAAAATGTATGTCAATTTTAACGTTACGAATTATGTTACATCTATATACATTTTTATTTGTGTGATTGATATTATTTGAGGTACACTTGGGCGAATATTTAACAGCTCACAATTTAGACTTCTGCCATTGCCCGATTTTCTAGTCAAAATATTCTTCTCTACGTGTTGAATCCTACCACATTAATAATATCATCTATTATCCGTTATTCGGTGGCGTTAGACATTTTTGTGCGTGTACGATGGCCTAGGTAGGTTTTGTGCGGTCAGTGGATAGACTGATGGCCAACATTTTAACCTTGAACTCGTCGTTGACCGACAACAGCAATGTCAGGACGCCACAGAAAGCATGGCAAGCAGTTACTTAACAATGTTACACGAACAAATGTGAAATGTGAGGTGCGGGGTTTTAGGGGATTTCTTAAAAACACGAACAGCTGTAGATGAGATTGTATCACGCTTTTCTTCAAGTAATTTAATACCTAATCATTTCATCCGTTTCACTGTGTGTGTGTGTGTGTGTGTGTGTGTGTGTGTGTGTGTGTGAATAAATTGTTGAATCATAGCAAAACATTAAGTACAGAATCGTATTCGGGAAACGTTTTCTAATCGTAATAAATAGTTGACAACAGGTGTTAGATGTAGCTAAACAATAATATATATCGTCATAACTTGTTTTTGATAAATATTAAATATATGTATGCATCTGCATTGTTCTTTGTACATTATGATAATATACACCTTACTACTTATAGACCGTCAAAGCTACTAAAAGTGTAACAAAGATTACAATGAATAATATTATAATGAAATTTTTGATTTTTAGTTAGTTTATCGTAAACACTGCGCACAATGCTTAATATAATATAATAATGTGGCGATTTTTAGATAACATAACCATACCTATGATACAATTTTAAACAGTGAACCGTACTGATGGAAAATACGAAACATAGTGTAATCTGAATACGTTGTGAGTGTGTGTTAAATACAGAAATACATTTATACTACCATATACTATATATATGCACTATCACCATACCACAGAATCATCGTAAATTTAATCTTTAATTCTAGAAGAACGAATATTTTTTTCTAATCTTATCGATTTCATTAAATCTAATAGTTTAATAAAAATGGACTCAATCTATATATTTTGCATGAGTTATAACGTTAACCTTAAATTACTAATTTGCTATATTTGTAACATTATAACGTCCTTAAAAGTAATATCAAATAATAAACTGCCTAATATTATATATAATATTATATAAATGTAATCCACACAATGTATTTTATTACTATACCTATTGCGTAACTTAAATCATTTTATTAACTGTTTTTAATAAAGTTATTGTATATACCAATTTGAAAATAAACCTGCATCAGTATTAATTATTATATAGAGGTACCAACAAATAGATGAATCAAATCCAATTATAAAAGATACTTAATATAGGTTATTTCCTCTCATATTGAAATGCTAATTATATTGGTATACGTATTATAGTACAATAATTAATAGGTAGCTTTTATTATAATACACCTGTACAATAATCTTCATATAATATTTAATAGGCACATCGAAAGTTTATTTAAGTTGAATGATTTTCCATTTATCCTTGTACATATTTTTATTTATAATTTGTAAATTATTAAATTCATGCGAGTTACGACCATATTCCTACAAAAGGGAATTATACCTTTAAAATGGCATAAGAAAGTGTTGTATTATTGTTACAAATTTGAACACAATTGTCATAAATAAAAATTGATTATGAATCAAACTTGTTAAATATAAAAATTGTTAAGATTTTCTTAAAAAAAAAAACTGTAGCTTTATTGTTCTTGAAATGTAATAAAATAATAGAAAAATTAGGTACCTCCTTAAAGTATACTTTGTTATAAAATTTCGAATCATAAAATATTATCTATGAATTTTACTGCCATAAATCTAAATAAAATATCAAAAATACATTTTATAATAATTTAAGGAGTTGCATTCGCTAAAAACTAAAATGTTGTAAATTAATAATTATGAATAAATATATGATATTTTAATTACATATAAAAATAAATAATTTAGCACTCTGATTCCATTATATAAAATACTCTACCAAAATACATTTAAAATTTACAGAATAAAATTAACACAATTTTTTAGGCCACTCATACGTGCTAAAAAAATTTGATACATTTTTTTTAAAATTAAAATACCCAATAATATTAAATATTTTTAAACGCTTTATTAACGTCGATATTGTTTTTCATGCGTAGAAATGTATCACATTATACCCATGTGCGTTGTCTACGTATTACAAACGTACCTACAACATATCAAATTTGCGTTAAGCAATTCTAATTTTGTGTTGTTATAGTTTTAATATTAAAATGTATTGATTAATTATCAAACCTAAAATTAAGTACGCATTATACGATTTTTTCAGTGTTTTATTTTTAAAACGATACATGAGTACGAGAAATATTACACTTCAAAATGCTTACACCTCGTTTTTTAATTAAAAAATGTAAAAATACAGATTATGTTCTTATCTTTAAATTTAGGAATAATTTCAATTCACTTACCCTAACAACGAAAAATTGGAACTTCTGGGTGCAAATTTGCAATTTTTTATGTTTCTGAGATGCCAGACGTTTATAAAGATATTAAGAGGACGTAGTACCCGCATGTGTTGTATCCGTTTTACATAGTATATTAAGATGTACATCCAGTAGTTCCAATTTCGTGTCGTTAATTTAAATATCAGAGTAAATTGACCTGTTATCAAACTTAAAAATATCAACTTTGGAACATTATTCATGTTTTCTCGTTAGTTTTTTACGATATTTTAATTTTCAAGTGAACTATGAGCATTTTTAAATATTAGTATTTTACATACTTATAATTCATTTAAAAATTAAAATAACGTACAAATCTAACGAGAGAACACAGATGATGCTCTTGCCTTTAATTTTGATAATGAAAGTATTCAATTTAATATTTGAGTTAACCACACCAAATTGAAATTACTGAATGTATACATTTCGGTATGTTATGCGTTTGTAAGACGGAAACAACACATGCGGGTACGGCGCCCTCTTAACTCATAATAAAAAAAATACTATTCAAACCATTAGAAGGAAACTAAAAAAATCTTTTTTGTGAATTAAACTAACTAATAAATGAATTATTGACTCTTCAAAATGTTCGTAGATACATAATAATATAATAATTTAATTAGAAAGATTGTTTTAAAAGAAAGTTAGGTTTAGAAAAACTATCAGGATTCCTAACCTAACCCACAGCCTGCCTAAGATATGTAGGGCGCATATTGTATCGAAATATATACATTTTAATTTTTAGATTTTTATGTTATAGTAATAACTTATAATGAAGTAAGTACTAAGAAGTAAAATTTCGAACAATTTATATAATTTTTTTTTTATATATATATATATCAGGAAACTTCTAATTTTTCTATTACGAAAGCTATGAAGTAAGATAAACATTAAGCACACGTACCTAATCGCAGGTTAAACCAATTATTTAAATATATATCTCATGAAACAATATTTTTATTTTTACTTTTTTTTGCTTGCTGATAATATATTTAATCATAATTTGAATTTAGTTTAATAAAATATGTGTGTTTATAATACTATATAATATATGTATATTGGTAGATATGCAAAATTTTTAAATTTATAAAATATTTAAGGAACTTGCTCATACAGTTAGAACTACTTTTTTATAAAAAAAAATCTAATTTTTTTGTAATGATTTGTTTTATAACAGTACATTCATTTTAGTTTATTTTTAAAAGCAAAATACAGTTTTAAAAATGTAGATATACCTTAAATATTGAACAAATAGACTCACAATATAAATAGCATTAAGCATTCCGACTATATAGTAAATTTTAAATGCTTAAAAAGTTATAACTTTCCTATAAATATACCTTCGATTCTATTAAGTAGCTTATGTATTTACACATTGAAAATATTGTGCTCCGGAAAAAGAAACAAAAATAATAATTATCTAATAACTATAAACATTCAATAAGTTCAACAACTAAAGATGCCAATATGATAAAAGATGGTTAAAAAAATTATTTTGTTGCAACTTCCAAGTTCTTCAAACAACATGAATTCAGTTTCTATTCCGAAATAATAAAAATTAATACACTTACTTATATTGTAGGTACAAGTTAAATGAAGCAGACTTTATCAATTAATTGTTATAACAAGGTATTTATTTAATATTTATTTGAGATTATAATTATGCAGTATAATTAGTATAAAAAAATTGTTTTTTTGTTTTTCAGTGTAATTGTTGTTAAAAAGACAAAAATAATAAACCAAAGCAATATGCTTGTAAATTTTGGATTATAAACAACATTAATACGCATTTTATATGATTAAATAATATACATTATTCGTATAAAAAGCATAAAGTATATATTCTTTTTATAATCTTAATCAATAACCCTTTTGCTACCACAGCCACACAAAAAATGTGTATAGATAGATTGATATATATTATTATAGAGCGTTAATTTTATTTAAAATTAATTAATTAACAAAAAAAATAATTTAAGAAATTTCGAATCAAAGTTCAACACTTTAAGTAACAAACCTTTCATACTCAAAAGTTAAAATGGTTATAAGGTAAGTTGAAACAATTATCGATGGTTTTATATACTTTGGTACATATTCGAGTGACGTTTCAAATGGTGACGAGAATAAAAATATCACTATATATATATATATATATATATATATATATATATATATATATTGGTATATGTTACTGTTCTATTTAAAGTAAATGACAAACATACACATATGTGTATAGTCTAAAAATATATTTAAGAACATTATGTAGTATTCTACAGCATTATACAACACATACAAATTTGACTTAATAAAATAAAATTAACACATACGTTGAAACGTCATTCTTTAGATATTCTCTAACAACGGTTATTATTCTTAAACTACTACATTAAATTACAACTTTCAGTATACCATTATTTTATTGTCATTTTTATCCAACCTATTTCATAAAACTGTAGCAATTTGCATATTTTATCCAAACATGCACATTACCAATATTATAGAATTTCTGTTAACATTTTAGTTACAATGTATATATTACACATGTATATTATTTCAACTTACACGACATGTAAATAATTCAAACTATTTTATAAATTGCATGTTCATTGACAGCAAAAATTTTAACTCACACAATACCTAATTATGCATAACATCCAATTCAAACATCGTATTATTTCTAATGGACGTGGGCCTACAGACATCCGATAACTGGCAATCTTATACAAACAATAAATTCATCATAATATTAAAGTGAAACACTTGACATATTAATTTTAATGAAAACAACTTATAATGACGAGTTAATTTAAAAAAAAAAACAAAACAAAAATAATATAAATTTCAAAGTGCACCAACAATTGGAATGCATTTATGTGAAATAATACAATAAATGATTCCATAAACAAATTTGAATTTTACAGTATTTGTCACTTTTAAAATTCAACACCAAACTGTAGGTACTATAATATTTGTTTTCGATAAAACATATTATTATACTTTTTAGATCTACTTTTTTTTTATCTATCAAGAAGTATCTACGTATAGTGGAAAAGAAAACCTGAACCGATCGTATATAAACTGATATATTTGCACACCATTCTATATACCTATACATATTATATACGTGAATATTACAATATAACCTTTTGTGCTCATACCTAGGTTAATATACACAATATAATATTGAATGTATAAAAATAAAATACGATATTACCATTTACATTTCACTCAGTGACGCACAGACTGTAATATCATATCATTATAATAATATATGCCTATAATATAGGGTCAACGCACGTGAAACGAATTCGTACATCTATATCAGTGTTCCCGACCACGTTACAGACTTAACAGAATTCCTGAAATTATATTTACAGGAAAATATACAATATATTAATATGCATGATTTTCGATCAATCATATTTAACAACTCTACTTCCGACGACCAAAAATATTGTATAAAGTTTATTTCTCAATTATTTCTATTGGAATATATTATTATTGTTATTATGATAGTGAAAGGGATGATATCCTATTAAAACATATGGTAATTACATTATTTTAAAAATACGTGTATTTATTTTAGAAAAAAATATCATGCTTGTTATTTCCGAATTTGGTTCAAATTGTTCCTAATCGTGTAGGTATTATCGTAAGAGATATTATTTAAGATTGTTTTGATTAAAATTGCTGCAGCATTCAGTCAAGACGAGCTACGCCGTTTAGTCTTAACGCTCAACATATCTTTAGTCCGTGGGTTGTACCTACCCTACATAAACTTAAGACGTTTTAAGGAAATACAGAGAACAACCTTTACAGGAAATATAAATATTTACTCTGCTGCAATACTCTTGAGGTCTTACGTTATGGTATCACTTAGTTACGTTTATAAATTTAGTCGAACTCAATTACTATTATATAATACGATAATACCTATGCAACGATAATTTCAATAATGGTTTGATTATAATAAGTGATATTAATGCCTAGTAAATAATAATCCTTATGATACACAGGATGTCTCACGAAGATCTGACATGTGAAATAACTTTTGTTGTATTCAATATTCAAATTTTTTTTTTTTGTTTAATTTATTTATATTCAATATACAACAAAATTTATTCCATATGTCAGATCTTCATGAAATACCCTGTATACATGATTATAATAATATTTGAGACATTAATTCTTATCTGTCAGCTGTTATACAATATAATAAGTACCTATATTTACTAGTAAGACCTCTGTCTATTTTAAAAAAACGTAGTTTTCAATGTAGAACTTAAGTATTTACATCGTTAAAGATGTATAGAACAAAAATAAGTTATAAAGAATAAACAAAATTAAAACTAAAAAATAATCTAACCTACCTATAGCTATTATTATAATATAATATATGAACTCAAAAAGGTCGATGATTATAAGTTTATAATTTTATATTATTTTGTTTGTATTCTGATTTATATTTAAAACAGTATACTGAAGATAAGTAAAACATTACTCATTTGATAGGCTAAGTGAAGCTTTTAAAATTAAATACCACAATTATAAAAGTATTATGCATATCGATACTCAATCACTTGTAACACACATAAAATCATTAAAAAAAAAAGACGATTTCTAATAAATAAAAATGTTTAAAAAAATGTCTAATTAAATCGAATAAGCTCTTAGACGTATGCTAACCTATGTATAATATACTTATACACACAGAAACTATATTGAATTTCTGTTGAGAGTTGGCCAGCACTTGTATATGGCTGATTTTTTTATAGCAGGTGGGTTATGCATAAAAATGGACGGTGGTGGTTTTTGAAATATAAATTGAAATATTATATAATATTAAATATGAATCGACTCACTATCGACTGGTAGACGCAGAGCCTCGGAGTGCCCGTAGAACTGTCCATCGCGGTACACGCCGGCGTCAGAGACCACACTTTCCGCCAGCAGTCATCCATCGCAATTGGGTCGGCCGAGCATGTGGACCAGAACGAAAAAAACCCGAACACCGCCAACGCGATAAGAGTCGACGCCATTGTCTAGTGGGTATAGTATTGTCGAGAGTACAATATCAAGCGAATAATATGTCGGCGGAGAGGGTGACAGTGGAAATAGGTTTTTCTTTTGGAAAACGTTTATACGGGTAAACTTGTAAACAGCTTATATTGCTGACGTGAAGAGCGGTCGAGCGGGTAATGCAAAATATAAAAAAAAAAAACGGTCAAACAATACACGATGGCGAACGAAAACAACGCGTTTACACGTAAAGTTAGATATAATTACGACTGCGTAAATGTATAAATAAAAAAAAAAAATAAATTATACGGTTTTGGAAAAGAACAGCTGATTTGAGCGGACACGCCAATGCAATTATTGTACGTACACTTGATGCGGCAGCGCCAGCGATGAATTAATAAAATATTATTATTGAGATTATGTTTATTGTTTCGAATCGGACCGTTTTGTGCGCCGTCTGTTTCCCTGGTGACTGGCTATAACCGACTGAGTGCATGCGTTGATGTTCGTGTGTGTGTGCGTGTGTGCGTGTGTGTGTGTGCGCGATGTGGACTGTAAGTAGTTGTTACGCCAGCAGTGGTGCAGTACGGGCAAGAGGAGGCAACGAGAACCGCCGATGTTCCAAAGTCCTGATAACAATATTATTGTGTTGAATTGAACACACGCATAATTATATTATATCATTAAAGAATATTTTAACGCAAGACATAATAATTATATAGTGTTAAAATTATCGTTACGATACGAGTATATATACGAAGCCCATTAATAGAACGCGTTATATACCAGATACCTACAGCATATGTCGTCTAACCGATATCTCAACCAAACTTAAAGACAACGGACATTATCTCGGAATGTCGATTTTTAAAACTGTTTATGAGCATCCCAAAATTGTAATATTTTATATATTCATGACTCGCTTGAATTAAAAAGCCAAAAATTCAACGCAGGTAATATTATACGAATATATCTTCTTACCTTTAAGATTGATAATACGTCAAATCAATCTAATACTAAAGCTCAAAGCACACATTTGGTTCTGTTGATCACGAAATATTTGCTATGTTATCATAAATAGAACTCGTTAAACTTTCAGAAGGGGGGGGGGTCAACATTTTTAACATTAATGTGAGAGATGGGGGGAAAGACTTCGATCTAACACAACTAAAAAGCTGTCTGTTTTGAAAAGAGGGTTGGCCAATAAGATATTGGGAGGCTAAGACCCCAAGTCTCCCCACCAATTTCCGCCTATGTGTGTTGGATGCACGTTTGTAACTTTGTAAGACGGGGACAACACATTGCGGGTAAAGCGCGTAGGTATTGAAAGCAGGTCCGTCGCTATACGGTGCGAGCAAGTTATGCGCTACTTTAGGGTGGTATACAATTTTAAAAATCGAAGCGAAAAAATTAAAATAAATATCGGCAACAGATGACAATAATTATTTTTGCTTAAAGGTGTAAAATATCCAACGACGGGCCTGACCGGAAACAGTTATTATATTCCGTAATCTCTGTCTATCACGCACGCGCATAAATATGATGTACCTATAGGACAGAAGATTTTGCAATCGTTTTCGTTCTATTTCTGTCGTAACGACCGATTTAGTGATGGGATAAAGATTTTTAAAACAGATATGAAATCACCACGTGAAATCTACTCGAGAATGGTCATTTTTCTACATTTTTGATTTCGTCTCGCAAAGAGTCACACCAAGAAAATTCGAAAACGTACAAATCATCTGACTGGGTTTTAAGCGTTCACTCTGATGCATGGCAAAAAAATGAAAAAATATATCAAAATATTTCGGGTGGACTCGACTGGTCAATTGAATCAGTTTTCAGAATACATGATGACCAAGTTCATATAGAATATGTTACTGTTGTTTTACTGCGTGAATGTGCAAGACAAAGTGCAACTGTGATAGCACATCACCGCGAAAGGCGATGGGCAGCCAAGCGAATATTATTATACTGTAGGTACACACATTATAATATGACAGCGGTCACCAAACATAATATTATCATAGAAGGAGAAGGAAACCATTTCGTCGATTACAATTTTTTACAATATTATAATATATACCACGATGTTTAATAATATATGGTATGTTATGCCACCTACCGACTTCCTACATAATATACGATAACATTATATTTACTATAATACAACGACGCGCATGTTGATAATAATTGTGCATTTTCGTGAATTTTTTTTCGTATCGGCCCGTCTCCGTGCAGCCATCCGCCGCGGGCTTGTGTAGAAAATATAAATTATCACGTTAAAATACTATATGCTCGAAGTCTCGTTCGATCCGACCAATCACGCGCCGTCGTCGTGCTGCCGCCGCCCGCGGTGATTGTTGCTTGACACTGAGCATATATATATATATATATTATACAGGTAGGCCTGTAATAGTGTTTTATCTTTTTTTTTGAAATATCCGGTTTTTATTTTTTGAACTCTTGTGAGATATTCACGTAATATTATTATTATATCGTTTGTAGGTAATATTATGCGTATGTCGAGACACTGCTGCGGCTATGGAGTACAAAATCTGATAATATACGCATTCCCGAGGCGCGGCGCCTCTCGTCATATATACCTAGGCATTATATTATATTTTTATGTATAATAGGTATCCATATGTTCAGCTGCATACTTATAATATTATATATATATATAAATCCTATAACGAGCCGCTGCGGCGGCAACGGCGATCCGACGTGTGTTTTATATTGTGTACATTCGTCGATAAGAATTATTATTATTATTATTATTATTATTATTATACGTGCACTTCCCCCCATTTGTCGGACGACGATCGTGTAACATTCGTGTCGATTGCCCAATAATGGCCGTATTAAATATATCCGTACATTATATTTAATTGATAAATTATTCAATTATCCACAGTAATAGTAATAATAATATAATCGTGATGAGAACATTAAAAAAAATATGTAATACAATTAATATAATGCTGGCACATTTTGTGTACGATATATTATAATATTATTTATAATAACAATACAGTAATATTATATGCATAATTATCTAATGTTCCTCTATGTGTAGGCACAGTACTACGTCATACTGTTATAATACATTTTTCTAGTCATAAATCGCAACTAATATTTATATTGTTTACCAGACACATTATAATATATAGGCACCTATTCGCGAAACGACGAATATATTTTTGCGCAGTAAAATTATGTGAATTTAAAAAAATATAAAATTTCTAATTTGAGAGAATTATTATTTTTTGATATATTTTATTATATACCCTAAATGTAAAATGATGTCACTAGTTTTCTACAAAGTCCTAGATAATATAATTCTTGTAAGTCCCTAGTTGCTACAGGATTTTCAGGGTCAAATATTTCGCGCACACTACCGCGGTTTTTTTTACAATAACGTTATTATGCTTTAATATTTTTTTAAAAGCTTAAATAATAAAAGCTAAAACACACGTAATTATTAATGAAAAAATTAAAATTTATACAGTTATAATTATACATGTATAATGTATTTGTATATAATATAATAAACACTATATCCATACTATATCCACTATAATCTAGCACGTGGATTTGCCCCTTCTTAAACTCCGTTAAATATAAAAAAAAAACTGCACATATTTGTACACATTCATATGTATGATTTTAACGAAGTATAATATACAGGTCTAAAATTAAATACAATTATAATAACTATTTTATTTTATGTAACGAATGACAACCCTATACAAACGAAAAAATAATCATTTTTTCGTGAGGCAACAAATTCCTGTGTGAGCCCTACTTTAAAATTCATAATTTAAAACAGGCTTCGAGTTGCACATCTATGGGCCTTGGATATTTACCTATGTACCAAATTTCAGAACCATGAGTACGATAGACTAAGCTGTAGATTGCACATAACACACACACAAACATTCAAGCATTTGAAAATCTTTATATTACATTTGCAATGTTTTTAACGTGTTTCTAGGTTAAATCCAAGATTTCAAAATGTTATAGCTCTATGTACCAATCGAATGATTGACACCAATATTGAAAAAATAACTCAAAATAATATCAACATAAATCGAAAAAAAACTAAAACAGTTGAGAATTCGTAATAATGTATATAAAACTCACCGAAGTGGCATGCTGAAAATGTTATTACAAGTAAAGTTTATACACAAATTTATTATTTTCAGCAGGAATTTTTAATATATTTTTTCAATTTATATCATATAGAGTCGCACATACTGCTTCTTCATCGAAGCCTATTACCCCAACATATACCTGCTCCCATAGTCCCATTTATCTCTATCCTGAGCTAATACCTACATATAGGTGATATATAATAAGTAATAAAATCTACAATTAGAATATAATACGATTTAATTTTCTTTTCTAAAAATTAGTAAAACTATTATACAGACTGTCAAAGGACAATATGTTATATATCATAAACTTTAAAAATTACGTCACTTACAACACATTTTACAACCAGAAAAATAAGGCAATTGTTTGAAGAAATGCTTTGGTTTTTAACTTCAATATTTTTCCTGATAAGAAAATAAATATAAATAATACTATTAGAAGTCAAAGTTAAAAATCCCCAGTACTTTTCAAAATAATGAGGATAAACGAAAAAAAGGTCGGCAAGTGGGTACCACTCGGATGTATAACAGATGTCAAGTGAGTCACTATAATGGATGTGTTAAATTTGAATTCACTGTATAAATAATTGTATACGAAAAACAATTCTGAGCAAAGACGGTCTGTCAGCTTACATAACTAAGTGTATTCTATGATATTATTGCTATTAAAATAATTCATTTTACTATTAATACAATAGGTTGAATTCTTTTTTAATGAAAACATTGCATTTAAAAATGTCATTGTGTGTATAAAATATAATAATAAACTTTAAACGTTTCAAGCAACCACGAAAAATATTTTTAAATTACAATGAAATAACTAACATTGTTATTCTTTATTTTAATATCTAATTTCGTCCAAATTTGAACTTAAAATGTAATTAAAGATGTTAAAGACTTATTATATAGAAATCAGTGGTGTATTAAGTAATATATTCAAGTCGAGGAGCCCGAGCAACAGTACTTTTATTATGACATTAATAAAAATAAACCATTGAGAAATTATTTTTGTTTGAAATCAAATATCAAAAAAAAATAATAATTTTAAGTATACAAATATTATTGTTTTAAATGAATTTATAAGCAGGACAGCAATCAAATTATTATTTTTATTAGCTTCCTAGCATCACTATTATTCCTCCATCATTATTAATAATTTAATTTCTGTGTGCTGTTTAAAGTAATCTCCGCCTCCTATAGTCTATACTTCTATCTATACTTCTATAGACTATAGGAATAATATACCATATTTCAAGCTACGCCACTCGTATATAAATAACAATTTTGCACTTCTAATACTCCAAAAATTAAAAACCCAACACATAACTTTTGTTAAAAATATAAATTATTAGTAAATATTATTCAACAAAATTACCCAACAATTTTTTTATCACAACAAATTGCAATAGTTCTTGTTAGTTAGTGAAGTAAGTAACATACCTGATTATAATATTTTATGTATGTTGATTATTTAAAAAATTATTTTCTACATAATCAAAAGTTGTGTGCTGAATTCTTATATACATTCTAGGTATTTTATTACAAAAAAAAAAGTACATATCGTCTATACATATATAATATTATTTTGGTACACACACAATCACATGTGAGTACAATTTATCATTATAAATATTTAATATTCGCATTCGTTCAAACGTTTAAAATGTAATTAAATTATGTATTGTATAGTATAACATGTTTACACACAATCTTCAATAAAAAATTAATTCAATTACAAATAAATAGGAATAGCTGTATTTAGCAACATAAGTAATAAGTATATATATAAACATATCATGGTAATTTGTATTACATGACGATTTTTAGCACCATACACATTGTCCCAGAAAATAACAAACAACACATTTTCACAATTAACGGTAAAATTGAGTGGTTCTCGTTTGAAATGACTTCCCACTGTGCAATATTTTGTTACAGAAACAGTGAAGGGAAGTTTCAAATCAACATGCACGTTATATTGCAATTGTTGTTGCCTTTTCGTTAAATTAACATCAGCGGTACCACAGTATCCAAATTTTATAACGTCACATTTATATTTCATTAACGCAATTGCAATGTATTTTCAAATATCCTAATAACACCGTAACAACTACTACTATCTGATGTTATAAATAACTTCCTAGTAACACTATCTTACCATTATTAGATGTTACATAGACGTTATTTTCAACATAAATGGACAACCATGATATGATTATAATATATATATATATAACCACGACCGACGTTGCTCGATTCTGTCTAGCAATTTGGGAACCTAAAACCTACGCCTTATAATCTACCTAATCCATTCATCGATTAAGTAAATTGATAGGATATAAAGAATGAAATTAATAAATTGCATACTTATTACTATTATGACTTAGATATTATATTATGTTACATTTTTGTTTGTTGCAACGATCTTCAAAACTCAAAAAATAATAAATGCATGCACCTATTTTATAAATTAATAAGTACCTACTTATAATTCATGTATAATCTAATTTTATTTTTTAATATTTTAATAAACTAACTAACTACTTACTTTAAAAATTGAGAATAAAAACATGTACATATTATACTAGCAAATTGTTATTTCTCCTATAAGGTATGTGTTTTAATTTTTATATTTTAATACTTATTTAATTAAAGTAAGTTGTAGGAGTACCTACTAAAAACTTACCTTATATTTACCTATATCTTTACCTATCTAAATATTAAATAAAATAATTTTCTTAAATAATAAAATATACTACTGATACCAATTTAAGTTTTTAAAATACTTAGGTAAATACTTATAAGTAATTAATAACACGTCAACATGTCTCATACAAAACACAATAGATATACCTATACAGTATATAGGTACTTATTATAAGTGTAGGTACTAGGTAAGTAGTCAAACTACCATTTCCTTACTTGTTACTTTTAAATTGTTTTAATGGTGCATAATGCATGTAATTGTGTAAATAAATAAAAAATTATAACAAATAAAACAATTTTATTAATGAAAAAAAAATGTTAATTAAGTTTACTAAGTATACTTTTATATTTAAGTATCTATAATTAATAGTCATGGCTTAATGTTATAATAACTACTTTATAAACAGACAGTTGCAAGAAAAAATATTTGCATTTAAAATCATTCAAAAAAACAAAAGTATTATATGATTGATCAGCTGATAGAAAATTAAAATCAACAACAAAAGAATGAATATCTTTTGACGATAAGCTAAAATTAAACAAATTAAAAACTTCAGAAACATTCAACATTTTTTGGACATTAAATTTTATTTCATTATCACCAAATTGTATTATATTTTTTATTAAAGCCAAATCACTATTTTTCAACATGACACATTTATTATTAACAGAATTAATGTTTAATAAACAGTTTTCATTCAAAATCACTTTCTCATCAGCAATTTCACCAATATCAGAAGAATAATTCTTAACAATTAATAATTATAATAATAATTCTCCACAAAATTATTTTTAGGATTATTTAATAAATATATATATATACTAAACTAAAAAAAACAACTTAGAATATAAACATTTTTCAATAATAATAGTTTTATAAAAAAAAATATATATTCAATTCTTACCATAAGTTTTGTTACCATTCAAAATTATAATTTTAAAAGTGTCCCAATTTGGTATTGAACTGTAAGCCTCTTACAAATGTGTACTAGTGACTGGGTACCCGGACCATTTACAATACGATGTACTAGTAACTTCTTTAATGGATTCAGTCAGCCAATTATAAGGAATCACACTATAATCGCCAGTCTCAGTAAAAACAGCCACAAACCTCGACTTATATAGGTAACAGTAAAAGACAAACATAAATAATCGATAATGCACATAAATACATCTAAGGTAGGTACATTATATAAATATCAGGTAACCCATATAACATAAGACACTCATTATTTCAAAATTTCAAATACTATATGAATGTTTTAAAAAATATTTTGTTGACATAATTTTAAATCATTAAAAAAGAAATTTTTTTTTTTATTTATTTAGGTAATACCTTATATTTATTAGGTACTATGTTTTATCGTTATAATTTTTCCAATTGTTTACTTTTTTCATAAAAACATGAATTTTTAATTCCTTATTTCAGAGAAGAATAATTTTTGGAATTTGGGGTTCTTTGATTTATAAACGAGTAATTTATAAGTATTTTAAGTGTTGTTGAGCAAAGTGGAGTGATATAAGGGTATCTACCCGGCAAAATGTTACTCCTTTAAACTTTAAATACTTTTAAGTTTTAAGTTATAACTGATAAACTACTTGTCTAAAATTTAATTTTAATAAATCAAAATACTCCGAATAATATTCAGCTACGGAATATGAAATTAAAAATGTATGTTATCATTTAAAACAGTAAAAAACTTTTAAAAAATGGAGAAAAATACAATTTTTTTTGAAAATATTGTTTTGTTAAGATTTAAAATGACTTGTGTAAAAGAAATATTATCAAAACCGTTAGTTTTTTCTGAAATAATGAGTGTCTTACATTACATGAATCACCGCGTATATAATAATATAATATAGATATTTTAGTAAATAATAAATTAAGAGGACTCCATACCCAGGCGTCTGTTGTTTCCGTCTTACAAACATAAACGATATATCAAACGTAACGTATACGGTATATCAAATTTTCCTGAAATACCTATCACAAATTAAGCAAGAGACAAGTAGACAACAAATGCATGGGTAGCGTCCTCTTAATGTATGTATATAGGTAGGTACGATTGCTAAACTTAAATTCAAACTAGCATGGCCTAGCATTTTCCTGCATACGTAGTTACCTAGTAACCATATGAGTTACCGTCTGAAGTCTACAGAAAAAATTCTTTTAAAATATATTATTTCACTTACCTATTTTAAACTTTATTCAGTCATCGTATATAGGTACTATTAATACTATGCAGTAGTTTAACAACAATATCAAACAATGATAAAATAAAAAAAAAATGTTCAAAGACCAAATGAATAGGGCAAAAACAATTTGCATTAGTAATTGCCAACACGTGTATGCGCGTTTATTGCAGTTGAAAATGCAATGATGTTAAAAATGTTTTATGTGATGACTGGTGGGTAGGTTAGGGAGCCGCGCAGTAGTTGCTGAAGCGGCGGAGATATAGATAAAAAAAAATATCAAAATACCACTATACCACAGTATTTGTCTATTTATAAATAATAGCTAAATTAATTTGTTATTACTTATAATTATATATTATCATTAAAAATATAAATAGTTTTTAACCACATCACTAGGCTGTTGTTATAATATTACAGAGACTTGTTTTAAAGATGTTGAAATATTATTATACGTCAACGTTTCTGGGATGTTCATATAGAAACTTAAAATATTTGTAAAACTAAACCGTTAAACATGGTGCTATGGTAACGTTGAGGTGCGATGTAACATTGCAACTTAAATCATACATCGCTGCAATGTTCTGTAACCTAAAATGCGCAGCGAGTTATTGTATTGCCACAAGACACTCCTTAAATAGCATAAAAACCCAATAGTAGGTATTCAAGTCCAAAAATTGAAAATTGAACTAATACATTATTAAAACATAAAACGTATGGGGTTGAGCATGCATTATGGTAAATTATCATGTAGGTACACCTAATATAAAAGCATAAAACATTAGTAAAAATTATATTGACTTTTGCTCATAAAAAATGTATTACTTACAACTACTAGTGCTTATTGTTTTATATAGTGCTTGGATATAAAATTATTATTTTTTTATGATCTACGACTTACGAGATTAGCATATTAGCGAACATTGAGTTCAGTAACAATAACTATTTAACGACAGACGAATATGTATATATATATATTATAATTTATTTTGTCAACGTTAATCCGTTTTACATATATGCATTTTAATTGGTACCTAATTACTAGAAAACGAAAAAACGAAAACTAAACTGATAATAAACACCCATAAGGCTATAAGACCACAAGTAATGAAGATAATATTATATAGACATATTATTATTAAATTGTTGAAACGATACAGATTCCAATGAGGACTAGGATTTAAAATTATATTATATAAATACTGCTAACTCCCTAATATGGAGTCCATAATCAGTAGTGCGTAAAATTATGGACGGATCTATAATAGTCACATAGGCAGTGATAGGTAAAATACTACTAAAAGGACATAGTTTAAGAAAACATTTATCTAAACTTGTTATTTTTACTACATACAGTCTACACCAGGGGTCTTCAACCTTTTTATGCAGCGGGCTACATATTACTTTTTTTTAAGTCTTGCGGGCCGCATTCGTAGTAAAAACATGGATTTTATATAAAAATTCAGTTTCATTAAATTAGGTAGGTACATTTAAAATTACAAATTATTGTTATTATTAAAAGATATATAGATAAACAATTTTTTTTTAATTATAGATTTTTTATTTTATTTTTAATGTGAAAACAAACAATGTTTTTCGCTAACTAATTTTTCGATATTTGGTTGGATCTGAGACGATGCAATTCTTAGTGAATTTTCCAAGTGAATGTCAGTTAACCGAGCTCTAGTTTTTGATTTGAAAATTTTCATTCGTGAAAAAATGTGTTCACAAGTGTAAGTACTGCCAAAAAGAGACATCATTCTTAATGCGTTGTTTCAAAAATTAGGATATGTCTCCGTGTCAATATATTTCGAATAAAAAATTGAAATCTCGGCATTATTGTACTTTTCTTTTAATATTGTATTGTTCTGTACATCAATGATCTCCATTTGCATATTTTCTGGGACATCTTTAACTGATAATGAAAATGGAATTGAAAACAAATTAAACAATTTTTCATTGGCTTTGAAATCTAAGAACCTCGAATCAAATTGGATTTTTAAATTAGAAATTGCTTCTGCATGTGAACGGCTTCGATTTAGCTGCAATTTTTTGTGCTATGATATAACTAGCTTTGACACTAGCTTCTGAGTCTTTATGACATTTTTTTATACTTGAAGACTGACCTTGTATATTTTTTATTAACAATGCAAGTTTATCAATTCGAAGTTGTCCTTGTATCATTTATTTTGCTGCATGTTTGGTACTATAATGTCGTTTTAAATTGTACTCTTTCATTATTGCAATCGATTCTTGACAAATCAAACATATTGCCTTTTCTTTAACTCGAATAAAAAAATAGCTATTGGACCATTTTTCTTGAAAAACGCGACTTTCATCCGAGATTTTACGTTTTTTACTCACCGACATATTGTACAAATATTACGAAGAAAAAGTAAAGTGAAACTTTTACACATGAACGAGAATATTGTACTCGTTCCACAATCGATTACGAACTAACAGACAATATTAATTATATCTTGGTAGGTAATTCAATTTATCTTATCGCATATTTCCGATAGCGATAGCTTAACTGTTATAATTTTATTGAACTAGAAAATGTACATGCTAAATTTAAAATGTGATCGCGGGCCGCATATTATGACAGGGCGGGCCGCGGGTTGAAGACCCCTGGTCTACACTCTACAGACATTTTAAATACAATTTAAAGTTCCTACAATTTATAATATTATTTAATGAAACTTATTAAGTTATTTCTTCTGCATCAATTTTTTTATTTTTGTATTTGTAGTATAATGTTGTAATAGTATGCAATGCATTCATAAATTTTGGTTTATTTGTTCATATTTATATTAAAATATAATTAGCTGCACACGCTGAACTCTAGCTGATTTTTAATTTTATTTATATATATAAATAAACTAGCTGTCCCACCCGGCGTTGCCCGGGCAAAAGTCACCTCAGGTGAAAACCGGGATTTTTTCGATTTCGTATTGCCTCATTCGATAAATAAAAAAGCTAAACTTTTATATAAAAAAAACTTAAAACAAACAAAAGGAATTCGTAATTTTTAAAAAAAAAAATGCTCGGTATGAATGAGGTTTTATTTATTACACATGATTTTGCTTAAAAATAGTCACGTCACAATAATGAGATACTTACAAAACAGAGTTTTCCTGAAATACTGGCTACTTATAAGGTTTCAATTGATATTAATAGGCACACACAGTTATGATACAGTCTGTTAATCAATTTAAAGCTTTCTG
>JACXSJ010001260.1:39701-103774 GCA_014851325.1 Pentalonia nigronervosa | reverse complement strand
TTAGATGTTCCTGGTAGATCTAAAATAGATATTTAGTGAATACAATTACTATTTATTATATTTGTGTGGTACACCAATTAGGAATTAGAAACTAATATGTAACACATAACTGTATTTACCTTGTTCGACATTATCATAAAAAGATGGAATTATTTCTGCTCTCTTATGTGACAAAGGTGGCGATGCTAATGTATCTAATAAACAAAAAAAGTTTTATATAAATAATTTATAGTTTTATAAAAATAAAAAAAATGAAATATTAAAATTACCTGAATCATCATCATCAAAACACAAATTATCGAGGAACTCATCACCTGACTCTTCGGTAGCTAATATATTATCCAATTCATTCAAAATATCAAAGTCTGACAACATTTTAAATTGTTTTCGTTGAGAAAACGAATAAAAACACTCGTTGAAATCGTACTTATGACGAAATTTAGTAAATGAAAACATAATTAATGACTAAATATTTTATATTTTATAAATAGCTCAGTAAATAAAAGAAAAACAATAATAAAGATAAAATATAAGCGCGACAGTGTAATCAAACATTTAATTTGAAATATTTCCGTTTATCAATAATTAATCATAGTTTGGGAACCCTGGAAAATCAAATATTTATTTTTACTTATAACTTCTTTGATAATGCTTGGTTTTTTTTTTTTATTGTCTCTTTGGATTTATCTAATCATTTACCATTTGTGCATATTATCACATTATTGAAAACAGCTGTTGTTGATTTTTAAAGTGATAGGACTCATGTGTGCGTCCATAGCAGTGAAAGGGTTAAAGTGATAGGACGCATATGTGCGTCCATAGCAGTGAAAAGGTTAACGGTAAACGCGTTTCTACAACCAATATCACCTCCGCTGTTAGGGAGAAAAAGACGCGGATGGATATGGTGAAGTCTTCGGGGTTCGTCGAGATTTCGTCGTCCGCGAACCGAACAATAGTATGGTACTATACAAAAAATATCAATAACGTACAAAATTATACAGTTTCTCCATTCACTCGAGCCTGAGCTGACGGCTTTGTTGAAATTATGTGTGCATAACCATCCCATCAAATTTAATTTGAAGCTCGAGGCGATCTACTCCCGCCCAAACGTGTCCAATTCTGTACAGAATAGGGTATTTAAGACCTCGGCGATGGAAGTTTTCGAGGATACAGATATAGCAGAGTTGGTAGAGCGGGCATATACAAAATTAATGGTGGAGGAGGACACTTACACAAGCAGAGGAAGTGTATTTACGCTGGAGATTATAGACGGGTTATTGTTGGCGGTTTATAAATACATACCAATGTCGGGATCATCATATATCGAGTTACCGGTGTATATCGATAGAAAACGGGGAACAATCAACCTACAAAATGTTGACCAACAGTGTTTTAAGTGGGCGATTTTGGCGAAGCACATGACAGAGCAACCAAGATATAGGATCGGAGAAAATTACACAAAACACGAGGGTAAATATAATTTCGATGGAGTTTCTTTCCCTACGCCTATATCCGATATTTCAAAATTTGAGAAAAATAATCCCTCCGTCTCGATAAATGTTTACGGAATCGAAAAAAAATTTCAATCTCCTCGCAAGTTCCCGACGTATGAAGTGTCCCCGCTACGAGTCGTCAACGATGAGAAGCCAGACCATGTCGATCTATTATGGGTGACAGATGAAGAAATATACGCATTTTATTTATATTTCAAATTTCTCTCGGCTTATATGGGCGCAGAAAACCACACATGAAGAGCGTGTTATTTTCTGTAAACGGTGCTTTACAAGCTTCGACAATAGGCGTTATAGATACAAATCAAGCGGACAGGAAGTGTTGGAACAACAAAAAAGATATGCGGTGATCACAAACCTATTTTACCACACATGTCAGAGGAGGGGGAGAGTTTACAGTTTGACGCGTGGAATAACACTGTGAGGCATCCTATAGCGATATACGCTGATTTCGAGGCACTACTTGTAAAGACGAATGAGAAAAAAGGAGAAAAAACCGATATTATACAAAAACATAAACCTATGAGTTATGGGTATATGGTAAAAGCCTCGGAAGACGTACCATTAGAGCTGTTGGAGGAATACGATATTCCGACTATGCCTGTTATTTTCCGTGGAAGTGAGAGTGATCAAGACGTGGCAAAACACTTTGTGGAGGAGATTGTTGAAGTTGGGAAAAAATAGAAAAATTATTGAAGACAAATATTGCTTTGATTATGACGCACGAGGACACAGCCAGTCACCTCGCATGCGTAAAATGTAATTTATGTAAACCACTGTTAATATAAACACGAGTGTTAAAGATCACTGTCACCTGATAGGTAAATTCCGGCAAACGCTATGTAATAGATACAACTTGAAGCTTCAACATCCTAAATTCGTACCATGTTTCTTACATAATCTTAGTAATTATGACGCGCATTTCATAGTTACAGAACTCGGTTACGATTCACATAAGATAAAGGTTATCCCGAACAGCGAGGAAAAATTTATTTCATTTTCTAAATATATAAATAACAATTTTACTATTAGGTTTATAGACACTTTTTGATTCATGGCCTCAAGTCTTTCAAAACTCGCTGAAAATTTAATAACACCAGACTTATCAAAATTTAGAGAGATCGCAAAAATATTTAATACTATTGATATGAGACTTGTGACCAGAAAACACTACGATCTTTGAAAACTTCAATCGAATAAAGAAAAATATCAATCTTAATATAGATTTAACCAACAAGTCCTCCTTTCCTATACAAGCGCCTTGGACTTGGTCCCCGTATATTAATACGGATCTTCTCAAATATAATAAATACGCAACTCCAAACTCGTTCATTGTTTCTCTATTTTACGAATCTTTTGACCTCTTATACCACGGCTACACTCTTATTTATACAGATGCATCTAAAAGTATAAACGGAATAGGTTTCGCAGTAGTAGACGGCCTGCTTGTCAGAACTTTTCAACTTTCGTCATTCTCCAGCATCTTCACACCGGAATTCTATGCGTTTTATAAGGCAGTCCAACTCGCCATTCAATCAGACTATAAGTACACTCTCATAATAAGTGACTCTCTCGGCGCCCTTGCCTCATTACAAGATCATTACCTTCAAAATGAAGTAATCCAACTTACCAAAGACCTTATTTCCTCATCGAAAAACAATATTAAGTTTATGTGGGTCCCTTCCCACATTGGATTCCCGGGAATGAAAAAGCCGATAAAATGGCATATGAAGCGGTTATATCCATAACCTCTACCTTCATAAAAAAAAAATCCCAATTAAGATCTCACGAATGAAGCCATTAAACGAATTATAAAAACATGGATAAATCACTGGGATTCAATACCCGCCAGCAACAAACTCAGAAACGTTAAAAAAAAACTTTCCAAATGGACATATCCAGAGAACGCATCCAGGCATGAACAAATAATTATAAACAGATCCAGAATAGGTCACTCCCATATCACTCACTCATATTTGATAACTAAGGAGTCCCCCCCCCCTTGTGTGACATATGTAAAACCACCTTTACAATAGGACACATCATTATGGACTGCCCCAAATACTCAACTGCACGTTTTCTCCTCAATAATCCAAGGTCATTAGAAGAAGCCCTCAGTCAACATAACTCCGGCAACATTTTCAAATTTTTCAAAAAAATTGATTTACATAAAAAATTGTAAATATTATTTATTTATTTTTTTTCTCTTATTTTTATTTATTACATTGTATCCCTACAATAATAAGATAATGTCTCCTTTTATATTGTAAAACTATAACTTATTTTTTAATTATAGGCTAATAATCTTTGTAATTGAAATCTTTATGTAAATAAAAAAAAAAAATAAATAAATATTTATGTTATGTTAAAATAATAATATATTTTTATATACAGTGAAACTTCGGTATTTCGAAGTCGTAAGGGATCAAAAAAAAAATTCAACATATCGAAACTTTGAGTTAGCGAGGGAATTTAAAACATAATAAAATTTGAAATAAAAATGATCGGGACTGAAAAAAAAATTCGACATACGGAAACTTCGAGATACCGGAGTTCGAGATACCGAGGTTTAACTGTATTTTAAGTAACAAATTATTATGTACTTATAAAATATACATTTATCTCAGTCAAGAGTATGGGGCTTTCTTATCACTACGTAATTTTTGGCCTAAGGATTAGGTACTATTTAGTTGCGATTTCCATAATAAATGATGGTGAGTTTAGACAATTCAATGTAAAATTCTATATTAAATAAATTTGAAATTTCCGTCAGGGTTTTTGCTTCTTTATATATACTCCAATAATACATGCGGATTCGTTTCTTATTGTTTGAGTGAATTCTTCGTCATTTGGAAAACAACCATAAGACCTTGTTGTGTTTAAGATAAAAAAATATTTATTATATTCGACATGTATGTATTGTTCAATTCGATGCGTCGTTACGAAATAAAATAAACATAACAGTCACAGTTTGGAACTAAATTACTAATATAATATATCATGCAGAGAGTCTGAGACAAGTCATAATGTAGGTCCTCGTACATATTTTAAATATCCAGCATAAATCTCCCTCCCCGTCTACGTCCTCGTCTACCACCGTCGATATAATAATGAAACAAAATTAAATTTGCCTCTGCCAATTTGACAGCGCTGACGTTCCGTCGGCGAAACGGTGATCGAGTTGTAAATAATAATATGTTGTAAATTAAATATTTTACAACACAATATATTGAGCATGCTTGAAACCGTATAATATGTGTAAAGTATTCTATTCAGGTACCACCTAGCCATATCTTATCTACAACGTAATGTCGCAGTCAAATCAGAGATAAAGTTTTGTACAATTTATGTAGATGAAAATTCAAAATTCGTCGAAAGTGTTGTATAATAAATGATTACAGTTTTAAATTTTTAATTATTCGGTATTTTCCGGTAGACGGCAGGACATCATCTTAACCTGACGCGTTGTCACTGGAGATACCAAATTGGATAGGTATATTGAATTTTATGTTAAACAATATAACATTATAATTATCAGTTAAACTCTATTTGAAATGTTAAAACTAAATTATATTGAAACTGAAGGCTGCAGGTAGTGCATGCCTTGTTTGTATTATTCATTAAGCTTATACAATATCGATCACGAAGAAAACCATAATATTTTAGGTTATCATTGGAAGATCTATTTAATGGTTATTTTGAAAGAATATAACTTATAATTACTAATAATTAACTTCAAAAGTGTTAATGAGTACTATTTATACGACTATACTAAAAGCATTAAAAAATACATTAAAATTAATGAATTTAAATTTAAAAAAAGAAAAAAGAAGATATTATATGAAGCACTGAAGTTTACAAAGATTTGGAGTTGCACCTGAACATATAATAATACAATAAAAACTAATCACTGTTGAATATTTTTATATTTTGTACATCAATCATAAAACTTGTTTGGTATATTTTTAATTTTTACTTTGTTTCACAGTACGAAGTTGAAAAACAATATACTCAATGTGCGATAAAAATAATTTAATTTTATGGTTTATCGTATATGTTATGTGTATGTATTATGGCTTACGAGAAGTAATTTTATGTATATTATATTTTTTAAAAATAATTTCTCAGTTGCCTTCATATAGTATTACATGAAATAAACGTAACAATGATTTTGGCATTATACATATAATTAGTTATTTTCAATCGCAAGCAATCCCTTGCTCGAGGTTAACTCTTCTCAGACGTACCTTCAAACTGTTATTAATAAACTCTGAATAGGCCTTTCTAACTTAACGTACAAGCACCCCATGAGTGGACAAGAACAACTACTTAACGACTTCTGCACCTTTTTTGTTTCTATATTTATTCACGAAATGCTACATGACCTAAACGATCATATAGACGAGCTCAATATAGTATTATAATAAGAAAGCATCTTATAGTACCATGCCGGGAAACCACAACTCAATACTAATTCGTTCATTTACCGGAAATATTTTATAATATTAAAATTAACAATAATATCTAACCTGCGGCAATTTGATCATTTTGATAATTTTGTATCTCATTTAAATTGTGTACCTAGCTATATTAATTGTACATATCTAGTTAGTTTTAACTCATTAGTAACGTTAATGACCTTACTGTTGATGCGTACACATACTAATGAACGAAAAATGATATACATTATAATGTGGCTAAACAAAATGATAACCTCATTAAGTCAAAACATTTTTAATTTAATTAAGCTTAACCAATAATAGTTTTTTTTATAAATTAAATTTGACAAAGAAAAACTATTGCTCCTTATTTTACGCGTTTCTTATTAACTCGTAGATTTTTCATCTTATGATTGGAAAATAATAAATTTATATTAAGAGCATGTCTGATTTATTCCAATTACTATGCCTATGAATAATAATATTATGGCTAAATATATATTTAGCAAAAAAAAAAAAAATGACTAAAAATAAATAAATTTTAGTAAGTTTGAGTTATTGTGGTTTAATATAATATAGATACCCAGTACTGACCTAAAACCTAAAATACCGCAAATATCAACGTTAATGATGCATTCCTAAAAAATTGAAGATAAAGCCATAAAATTAGCAGTATATTTAATAAACATACAGGTTGAAATTTTGAATCAACAAATAGTTTTATTAAAATACTATGTTGTATAATATTGAAATTGGCTTTAATTAAACATAAATCAAGAACATTATATCTACTAAATATTTATGAGTTATATTACTTATATTAAAAACTTAATCTAAAAAAGACTAACAGAATTTTTCATTTAAATAAATATAATTTTCTGATTTTTTAATAGATCATTAGATTAACATAGTTTCTCGGATTTATATTCATAAACGTCATTCGATCATAGTAAGTAATAATATGTAAACAATATACTCTGTATGAATTATAATATGATAATTAATCTAAGTATGGTCGTTACAGTTCTATGAAATTTAATTTTCCTCTCGTCTGACAAATTATATTATACTGATATTATACTTACTAAACTTTGTAATTTAAGTAACTGTATGTATATTATTATGACATTCTGATTTATATTTAATTCGAAATTTGTAATATTTTTAAGCTTTAATGCACAACCGATTCCTCGTGATGGTTATTAAATATCAGACGGTCACGCATGAGTGAATTAAAGATTTAGTAGCGACATTTTTGCCTTCCCCGTCTGGCGTGGTATCGGTATAGTGTATCCTGTAAATTCGCGTTAACACTATTGGCTTCGTTTGCAAAAATTGAGTGGCTTCAATACTTCGATTTAAGGTTACACGGTATATACCAATAATACTGTGGGGCGTGGGCGGACAAACATGTCTTACTGAACGATTTTTCCCTTTAATCCTACAATAAACTACTTTTTTCCATTTTATTCTTTTTTTTTTGGAATTTCAACTTAAATCGTGAATGATATATATGCACACAGTACAGAATCGATAATAATGAATATTATTCGGAATATGGTAATAAATATACCATTTAGATGGTTGACGGAAAGTTTGATTGTACATTTTTTTTTAAATCCCAACACTATCACAATTATAGTCATTCGTTACATTTACTATGATAATCTTAAACATCTTAAAGTATATCCTACTCAAAGAGACATGTAGATTAAGACAAAGCAGCAGTTTCGTTAGTAACTATCAGGTAGGATAATATGTAATGTTATATTATATACATATATATTATGTACATATTAGATTATCCATTTTCACATTGTGTCGAAAACCCAGAAAACATAATATCATGTTATAGATATTAAATATTATCCTAGAACATATTATTATGAAATGATTAAATGATTGGATGTTTTGGAAACATTATAAACAAATAATCCACATTAGAACGTTTTTAAAATGTTTCTGTAATATTTTGGGTATATTATCGTTGCCAATTGCTGGGAATTAGTTATAACTCTAGGTAAAGTGAAATTATATTAGTGTGCTGTATTTATTTATTTAACAAATAATTATGTGTGGTGTGGAAAAAAGATAATACTATTTTATTTTCAGCAAAATTATAATTTGTTGAACTATATGGTCATAAATTATCTTAAAAATATGAAAAATAAATAAATTAATACAACATATATAAAAATAAAATAAAGTAATTGAAATTGTATTTATGTATGTTAAGTACATTTTCTAGGATTTTCAAGTTAAAGGTAGGATATACTATTTTGTATCTGTTATTTATAGTTTGGTAGAATTGTTTTATCTCTCGTCATAAAATAATGGTTGTTTACTTATTCGGGTTATTCCCTTATGTCCATGGCTTTTATCATGATTTAGAAATGCGGAACAAAAAAAAAACCTTTTTTTTAAAACATTACTTCATAAACTAAGATATTATGTACCTACATTATATTTTGAACTATTTTAATTAAAAAAATGTATTTTATTTGAAAAATAAATTGTTGAATACAAAGTAAAAGTAATGATTTTCTATTGAAATAAGTTACCTGTTAATATATACAAAAATAATAAAGAAATGAGATGATTTTTTTTTACTCTTTAAATATAGATGCCTAACTCTTTGATGTATTAGTGGTAGATCTGAAGATCTTGATTCTGAGGTATAGAAAATAAGAGTTGTATATAATTTTATTACAGATATTCCTAGATTCTAGAATTTATTTTCAAAAGTCTGTAAAAGTTGAGGAAATATAAACTCCTCCACATTTAATGACAAAACGTGTAATTAAATTATTTTTTAAAAAGTTTGTAAGAAGTCAAGTATATATAACATGAATATTTATCAAGCATGTTCATCGTAATTTTTTTCTATAATAATGAAATTATCTGATTTTAAGAATTTTTAAATATATTCAAAGATCAGTTTTACATAATTTTGAATTTTTTTGTACTTTCTAAGGAGTAAACAAACTTCTGTTTTTAAAATAAGAACCTCCTTTTTTATTATAAATTATTTAGCGGATAATTTTTTTAAAAATTTTGATGCGCCTGTTCGAAATTTGAACAATTAGTTTCTCAGTTATTAAAATATTTATTCTAAAGATAATAATCCTTAACAATGGTTTTATACAAATGTATTATCCTTGGATCATATTCAAAAATTAATTATGTTGGTAGATTAATATTTATCTTCAACGTTTTTATATATAAATATATATATTTTTTTTAACGATTTAAGTCCCATATTTTTATAACATTACCATGGATCTATTGTCCTTAGTACACAAAATTAAATAATTCAAAAACTACTCATTCAAATTGGTTCTGATTCGACAACATTTTCAGAAAAAATATCTGTTAAATAATTTGCAATTGAAAAGGAGAGTTTCACTTAAAAAACAAATGCTTATGCTGCTATAAAATACTCCTTATGTAATATAAAAAAATTCGAAAATTTAAAAAATAATCTTTGAGTATATTTAAAAATTCCAAAAATCAGAATTTGAATAATTTTTTTATTGAAGAATAAAACGGGGGTGAGCAAGCTCGGTGAATTACTCTGTACATTTATAAGTTTATAGGGTAAAAGTGTTATCATTGAATATAGATCTGTATACAAGTGATTGTAGATTACACTCACATCGAAGAGGTGGTAAAAAGAGTATTGTAATTTGAGGCAGGAATTTTTTTATTAATACTAGGGTATTTGGTGCCTTTGAATTTATTGTTATCTATTTTACAGCTATTAATGTAATACCTGAAAAAAAATTTAATGTATGAAAAATATGTCGAGCAATCTATGAAAATTATGTCAAATCTCTATTAGTTGTATAAAAAAATCATTTTTCAATATATATGTTATCAAAAATGTAAAATTTTTTGGACTGAAATTTTATACACAATAGTGTATAGTTTAATATTTTTCTTTTAACCTAATATTTTTGGAGTGTAATGAAAGCCGTCTCCTTGGGGTGTCGTCTGGGTAAAACTAAATTTAAAATTACCATCATAAAAATTATATCATTTGAAAAAAATTCTTGGTAAAATTTATCACCTAGAATTTCATACCTTAAATGCATTAGATACAATATCCAATTTTCATTTTCGTCGGGAGCAATTAATGTATGGCCATCTGAACATATATTGATAGTTGCTACAATAACGCAATTAAATAAATAATTAGTTTGGAAATTCATAATAGGATAGCTTTTAATTGGATTTTCGGAATTAAACCATTTTCAATCCCCAGGTACTCGAAACACACAAAAGGTGGTGTTTGGCGAAGTTAATCGTTTTTGAATTTTCGTGTTCGAAATTGAAAACTGTATAATAATACATTATGTATAGTACAATATATAGTTATCATTTGTATCATAAATAAGGGTCTTATCTTTTTACAGTGAGCTTGTCGAGGACTTCAAAATTATCCATTGTTTGTGTTGTGAAGCATGTCCTACTGTTTTTCAAATTATTATATCTACCGTTCGACGCACTGTGACTGTTTTCACGTCATATTTATTTGATTTTCCTCACTAACGTATACAACTGATGTCGCCCACTTTATAATGTTCAAGGGACTTACTGGCAAGGGAAAGAGAAAAGCAATGCGTTCGTTATAATGTTTTTTCTACTCAGATATTCATTATTTTGTGATATAATATATTCATTATCATATTTTACAGGCATAGCGATATATGTGCATTGTTCGCGTATTACGTTGATTAATTGTATCGTAATACTTCACACTATCCAGACACATTGCCTTTGTAGTCTTTCCGTTTGTGTTGTTCATGTAAATCGGTCACCCGAGTTCATTTTGCTCGATTTCGCTTCGCTACCCAAATGGGAACGACAGGGCACTTTTTGTATAATATATTGAAAGCCTGGAGAGCTTACATTTTTTTTTTATTATTCGCTACACGGTCTTGAATTCTTGATGTCATTGTGCCCCTGAATATTTAGCGAAGACCGAGAGGAAATAAATACAAAGGTTCCGGCGCGTGCGGCGTTTTACGCATGTTAAGCTCGTGTATATATAGGTAAATTTCACAATACTACCGTTGAATCAGGTAACACGTTTTTATATTCACCGGATAAATTTTCAGGCGTCGATAATGAAGTTTGAATTAAAAAAAAAATAACTAACCTTCAAAGATTTCTACTCTGCATTTAACACAAATTTAATTCTATAAATCGAAAACTAAAAATTAAGTCTGTACCCGTGTAAATATTTTTAGTACTTATTCACTTTTATTTGATCGAGAATATCTTTTGTCAATAAAAATATACATACTATATTATATTATAGAAATAGCCAGTATAGTTGTAGTAGTTGGCATATAGTTTACTAATAGTACTTACTCTACCACTAACGTAAGTTAAAAGTAAAGTTAACGCCGTAGTAATTGTGTGGTATATTTGTTAGTAGAAATGTTAAAATATAGATCTATTAGTTTCTTAATATCTAAGATGAAAATCATTTGAAATTTATTAAAAATAAATTTTTTTTTCATGCTTTTGGTGGGTTATTTAGGCATGACGTGCCTTTAGAACCGTCCGTAAAATCCAGCCTTTTCTTACGCTAGTCTTTAACTTTTATTTGTTAATTAATTAAGTCATGATGGAATAAATAAACGCAATTTATTTGATATTAAATTTTTATAATTTATAAGCACGCGTATATAATATTTATGTTGGTAGATATATTGTAATAAATAAAATATAATAATAATTGACAATTAAAATGTTTGGTATTATAACTATTTTTTTTTGTTTGCCATTAAATATACATTAATTTAGGTTAGCTACATAAAAGGTTTTTCATTTAAACCTCATAGCTTGTGATAAATTCACCAATTATAACTGGTTATCAATTGTTCGCCATCAATTGAGGAAAATATAATTTATTATGTTTTTCGTATTCATTTTAGATTAGGTTAGTTGCTTTTTTTGTTGTTCAAAATTTATTATATTATGGTTTCAACACATTCACGCTGAAGGTTGGTTTCTTTTGTAAGAGTGTTTATTTTTGTGATTTGTTGTTATGATGATAATATTAGTAAATACATTGTAATATTTTATATTGCATATATATTATATACAATGTGGACATTTTTAGTTTTAATGTTGATACCAAAATATATAAGGTAAACAAAAATATTCATTTAAGTTTCATTTTTTTTTTATATCTCAACACGTTAGAATTATAGTCGTTGAAGGTAAAAATATATATATATAAATCGTCGTCATATTTTATTTATGTTAACATATTTTGTTAATCAATTTTTCCCAAAACATAATTTCTAGAAAAAATCTGGAATATTTTTTAGCTGTACCTTATGGCTATTGTTTGTTTTATTTTTTAATTAAAACGAGAAATTAGTAAAAATTGAACACTCTTGCTGTATAATATTAACGGTAGTTGGTGATGTAGTGGTGTCTATGCTTAATTTATCAATTTGAAGCGCAATATAGGTAGTCGATGATAAAATAATGTGAAATTACCCAATTGCATTCATTATTATGTTCAAACTTAATAAATTACTAAAAAAGTATAAAACATCTAAGCAACATGACGTGGACACTATGTGAAATATAATAGCAATGCACAATAGAAGAATATATTCATAGTTTAATGTCAATATAACAATAAATTAATGACAATAAAACATTGCCACATCTATTATAGTATCTTGGAGTGTAGGCCAAAAGACATCGTTAAATAATACTATTTTTTTATCTTCGGACGCCATGGCAACATAATCCGCCACAATATGGACGTACACAACAGGTAGGGAATATGATTGCATAAATTTTTATTATTGTTCTGTGCGTAGAAAGCTTACGTTTGATTATGAAACAATAAATACATCAACTACAAAGGTTATTAACTTTAACAAAAGTATTACATTTTTACAATATATCATATTATGTTATTGTACATTTCAATTTCTTTTAGATATAAAATTATGTTTTGATAGTTTGAAATTGCATCGTACAGATTGTCAGGGATGTTGAAGTCTTTCCTAGCTTCGTTGAAGTTTGGATAGTAGACGATGATGTGTTTAACGGAGTAGTTTGGATGTTATATCGGGCATAGGGATGGGGATCTGTCTTTGCCATAAGATGTCCGTGTGTGAGTTTAATGTGGCCAATTCTTAGTCGATTAAAAATTACCTATTTTTTTTTTTTTTGTTTAGATTGGTGTATTTTGACCAGAATTTTACAGTGTTTAATTTCTCTTAATTTATTTTTCATGGTTGTATGTCATTTTGTGTTCCACAAATCAATACAGTGTTTGTTATTTCTTTATATGTCTACAAGCGAAGAAAAGGGAATTATATCACTGTCTGGACTATTAATTGAATTTAATGTAATTAATATATGAGTTTGAATTTAGAACTTTATAATATATAATTAAATAATTAGGTACATATATAAGTAGGTAATCAATTAACGCTGTAAAATTATATACTGGATGACTTATTTAACGTAAGACACTCGTTATTTCAAAAACTATTAATGTTTTTGAAACTATTTTTTTACACGATTTTAAGCCTTAAAAATAACATTTTTGTTAAAAATATATTTTTACTAGTTTTATTGTTACAATTTTAAAAGTTTTTTTCACATTTTTGAATTATAACATAATATTCAAATCTTAAATTTTTATTCCAAAGTAAAATATTTTTTCGAGCACAGCATTCGATGTATAAAAATCGAATTTTGTACGAGTAGTATATGAGTTATATCTATTTATTTCGATAAGTTTGTTAGGCATTTGTTTCGATGAGTGGTGGAGTGGAGTGGTAAGAGTACCCAGCAACATTTTGGTCCACTGCAAAGCTCGTCTATACTCTAAATACTTATAAGTTTAAAATTATAATTAATAAACTACTTGTAAAACAATTTGATTTTTGTATATCAAAATACTCGGAATAATATATTCTGCTTAGGAATATGAAATTAAAAATAAATGTTATCATTCAAAAGAGTAAAAATAGTAAAAATTGATAACGGTAAAAATAGTAAATAATATAATTTTTTTCAAAAATGTTGCTTTGTTACGAGTTTAAATTATCTAATTGAAATATTTTTAAAAACATATGCGTTTCTGAAATAGTAAGTATCTTAAGTGAAATGTATCACTCCGTATATTTATCCGGTTACACACTTCTCCACTCTTATATATTAGATATATTATATATTTTATTTCAACTATTGTCATCACTACTAATATGAATGACAAAGGACAATAACTATATTTTGGTTACACTTTTTATTTTAGACATTACCTAGGTATCTTTTGTCTAATTGATATCTTCATGACGTATACGTCCTTTGGCTATTACTATTTTTTCAAATACGTTTTTGTACTCACAAAATATAAACGAATGCCAGGTTGACTTTAAACAAAGTAGGTAATTACCAACAGATAGGTATTTATTTTATAAAATACATTATTAGGGAAACCTACCTACCTACTTTATATTACGGCTTTATACTGTCCTGCTTTTTAAATCAATTTAAATGTTTAATATATTATGTTTAATAAAAAAAACCTATATTATTATTATTTATTTTATTATTTAAATGATTGAATTCAGACAATTGATGTTTTTTCATCTTTAAATCTCACAATAAATCATATCGTTTTACGGTTGGGCTGATTTATTATCGTTCGTGTGCGTGAAAATTGTATCGTCCGCCATGCCACACTCGGGTTTGTTACCTACCGTTCCTTTGCCCAAATCCAATGTATTGTGTGTACAAAAAAAAAAATGAATCTAATAATTCAACGGAACTCGGAAATAACGTACTATTCTAGACATTACAGATATTTAAAATTTGTATGAAAAAGCATATAAATATCAAATATACACGTAATCAAACACTAAACGCCTCAAGCAGCTAAATGTGCGTTCAGTTACAACTGTAGTACTGAAAATAAATAGTACGTTTACCAACAGCAACCTTCTGTACAATATAAAACAAACAGTTAATCGTGCTACATATATGATTGATATTTACATTTAGTGCGATGAATTGTGATGGTTTCGAACGACGCCAACAAACAATTAATATGCACGAGATTTGCGGATAAGTAATTATTATAATTATATGCCGCGTAAAACATAAATATGTATATAATACCTATGATTAAAATATATTATAAGTCAAGACATTCCGAAAAAAATATTCCAACAATAATTAAAACGCAGTAGGTGTTGTATTTTTATACCAAGTCGTATCTACGACAGACGTCCAATTCGCGGTGACCGCTTCATATTTTCCTATGTCATTCGGAATTCGTAAATCGCACAAAAAAAACCGTTATGTGTATTTTCACTGGTAACCCATTACGACCACCCCGAGGCAACACGCCGCCGCGGGAAAGTATTGCAGGTAAACGCGTGTACAATTTATCGGTTTTTATTTTGAATACGTTTTGTCGTCGTAAATCATATTATTGCTTTCGGAAATTTACGCGATTTATTTTCGATTATAATTTATTCACGAAAGCACAGTGTAGGTACGCAGAGCCTACATCATAAATGCGAACAAAATGTACGAATTGTCATGCATACACGTTTATATATATATATATATATATATATATATATATACATTATACACCGCATAACGCCTTCAATTGAATATTGTGTTCGCGTTCACGGTTCATCCCGTCGGAACTTTGCCGTTTGTAAATGACTCGGAAAACGCCCGAGGCCAGCGATAACGTGACGCCAAAAGCTGTTTCGTATTTACCGATGTATACGCATAGCTTGGGAGTAATATAGGTACAAGTCACACACGTGGGTGTGTGCGTTATCCAATCATCCGTCGTATATTGCATACGTATACAGGGTGATTCGTCGACCACACGATCACCTCCACCCCCCCTTCATTTTTCCATTCGACAATTGATTATTTCAAATCCCGATTTTTGGAAATATACTCCAAGACAATATTTTAAAATTCTTTAGATTTTTTGTACTACTATCGAGAAGTGCTCAGCAGAGATACAAATTTCTGTTTTTTTTAAATGACTACCCGCCCACCCCCTTCCTCTTTTCGACCTTAAATTTTTAAGCGGGTAAATTTTTTGAAGGCTTTGACGCGTCCAAATCAAAATTCGAACGAATAATTTTTGAATTATTCAACTTTGTGTACTGAGGATAATATATAGTTTCACGATAATAGGTTTGGAAGATAATATGCGAGCTATGGAAGTTTGAAAATTTTAGTAATTAATAATATTGATATCGATCGATATTAATAATTTATAAAATATTATATTATACTGAATAATTTATAGTAGAAATGAAGGGGAGTTATCGTTTGAAAAACAGATGTTTGGATAGGACACTCTTCGAGTAGTGCAATAAATTTCAAGAATATGAAAATTTAGTCTTTAAGTGTTGTATCTAAAAATTCCAAAAATCCGAATTCGAATTAATTTATTATTAAATGAAAAAACGGAGGTGAGCATGGTCGGCGAATCATCCTGTATATGCATCTCTTATACAACCATATTATTATTGTTATACTTTTGTGCGAGTGGATGAGCTGGATTTTCGTGTGCTGCGCGGGAAAAACAAACATTGTATTATCATTATCATTCGTCGCGAAGCGAATCGAATCCTGTTGGCAAACGATATATATCTAGTATGTATGTATATGGGTAAATTAATTATTCCCTCGAGCTATTTGCCCGAACACACATACAAGTGATATATATTTCACGGCGGAAACTTGTACGTGAACTTTTTCACCTTGTATCCCGTCGGTTCGCTCCGAAGGAAAATCGAATTATTTATACAAGGCACGTGATAAGAATGACGTTCGCTGCACGATAATAATATAAAAGAGATTAAAATGCAAGCGATTTCTTTTCGGACACAGCACGCCATCCCATGACCGACCGATCGATATATTATGGAACAAAAAAGGTAATATTTTAATTTTATCATTAACACGAAGTGTGTCGAGTGCGTATAAAAAGTCATAATGCATTTATTGTATTACATAAGATCGTATAGTTTTAGTAATAGGGGGAAGGCAATGTGCGTTTACAATTTTAGCACCCCACGTTTTAGATCAGGGGTGTCCAACCAGCGGTCCGCAGGCCGCATGCAGCCCGCGGTAAATTTTTATGCGGCCCTCGCTTTAATTTAAAAACCATGAATTAATTGTATATAATATATTAATATTACGAGAACAAATTTATTTTAAGAATATAACATTTAAGATTTTCGTAAGAATAGTCAACTCTTTGCTATTTTTGCAACACCATTTTCGGTTGATATTACAGCTGTGGAAACTAAATTTCAAATGGAATGCATTGAGTTGCAATCAAATATTCAACTCAAAGAAAATTTTAATCAGTCTTCTTTATTAGATTTTTATAAATTATATCTACCCAAAAAAACATATCCAGTCCTTCATGACCATGCCACCATTCATGTTCTCGCTTTTCGGCAGTACCTACATTTGCGAACAATTGTTTTCAAGAATGAAAAACACAAAGAGTAAGAATCGGTCCACTATATCAGACAAGCACCTTGAAAGTTATTTAAGGATTGCCACAACTTCAATCGATCTAGATATTGATTCATTACTTTCACAAAAAAAAGCAATTTCAAATTTCACATTAAATAACTTTTTTAAACTAAAACTTTTTTTTATTGTAAATAAATATATTTTTCTGTGTACTTATAATTAAATATTAATACTTGTAAAAATATTTCTGCTTATTATTCGCTATTGTAAAATTATAAAATAATGTATTGTTGTATTATAAAATATAATTTAATCATTAAATTTGAATGTATTATTATTAAAAAAAAGTATGTGGCCCACAACAACTTCTACCTATATGATGTGGTCCAGTCTTCACAAAAGGTTGGACATACCTGTTTTAGATGTAGGGTATGGTTGCGTCTAAACGAGTTCCTCATCCCATCCACATTTGAATATTGAAATGCATTTGTGGTTGGTGCAAACTACATTTTCCAGATTGAACTGTCTCGTATTGAACAATATTAAATACCTAGGTAATAGACGAATATAGTTTTATCGTATCTTTCCGATTGGCCATTACGCATTGCAGGAGGTGTCGTCGTTATTTTACGAGCGTGTTGTCTTTACCGAATTCGTATTGCAATTTGCAGGACGTGTAGTAATTACATAGTGTTTGACTTGGATTTAGCATGATTTAACGGTCGCTATTGAGTACCGGTACGTTGTGGACATTTCCCCATTTGTCGCAAGGAAAAAAAACAAATAGTGCCTGCAGATTGTCAATATTGCAACGATAACGATTATTTATTATTGTATAGAATACAGTTTGCACATCTACAACAAGGGAATGATGTGAGTATAAATTGGAAAAATTGTTAAACTATTGTTATTTCTTAAATAATAACAATACATTTTGTTTTATCGATACCCTAAACATTATACAACTAATATAAACAATTTAAATACACTGTATTATTTATTTTTTTCATAATTTATAATGAAGTAAAAATTGTTATGAACATTTAATGCAAATATGACTTCAAAATTATGAATGTAAAAATCAAATATTCACATTATTCAAAACAACGAAAAAAAACTGCAATGATATGATAATACCTAATATATAATAATAAATAATGTTACAGGTATATATACAAAAAAAAGTACAACATTCTAAAACATTTCAGATGTTAGTCGAAAGTAAGTTAGTGTTTTGCTATTTTGGAAAAATCATATTAATTGACATATTATCTATCACGTGGATGTATTTTATGAATAAGTAAAAACTAAAAATACATTAATCTCAAAAGATATTTTTTTGTTTGAAAAGTTAACTCACAAAAACCAATGATTGTTTTCAAACACAAATATTTTACTGTACAACATAATTAAAGAGAATAAACATAACATTTAATGATTTTTGATATATTTGTTGTGTAAACATAATAAGATCCAAACATAAAGAACAAACAGTTTTGAATCATTGATATATTATTCAACGTATTTATTTGTAAATAGACAATGTTTATTATTATTTTGTTAGAAGTTAATGGTGATATCCATATCAAAGGCCACATTAATATCAAAGGCTACCGTTTCGTATATAAATCGTGAGGATGAAACGAACGTGATTGGCGGAGGACCGAACTGGAAATTTATTTTTTTATTTCCCTCACATATTGTCGCAAATTACGGACAACAAAAAATAAAAACTAAAAGTTACTTAACCCTAACTAGTATATATCTGCACAGAACTCCGATCAATAAATCTAGTAGACTGCAATTCCCTCTCGGTTCGTTTTTATTATATTATATATTTTTTTATTATATTTTTATAGCCGGGCAAAATATGTTCAATTTTTTCCGCACAACAAAACTCGGGTGAAATGTATTTTTCCGAGGCAAAAGTAAAACGCCATCGTCGTTACACGATTTCTTCTTTTGATAATATAAAACTTTTTCACAAGACTAGGTTGACAATGGTAATTTCACTGGAGAAAGTTAAAAAAAAGTTTCAATGGAACGCTTTTAGCTTTTCCGATGCGACCATAGTATTGTATATATACATTTTACATAGATATATTGTGAAAAAATACATTCATGGGTATTACTCAATAGAAAATGTTGCCAGGATAGACCCCAAATGATAGAAGATTCATAAAAAATATACAAAAATACAAAACACACACTAACATTTCCTTTGTAGTTTGTTGTATTCTTACGATAGAATTTATAAAAGAACAACCACAACATTTAAGAAAAAAAATGAATTATTATGATAAAAAAAATACGATATTGAATATATAGAAAAATTGAATGACAACTAGATTTTAGTTTATATAAATATAAATTCATTATAGTTTTGATAGATATATGACGCGTGTGAAGACGTTAAGTTTCACTTTGTTCAAATTACAACAGACAAATTGTAAACCCATTTATTTATAAGTTGATTTTTGGAATTTGTAAGTTGTCATTAAGAAGAAATGGTCAAAATAAAATGGGAGCTAATCTATCTTTACACTAGTTCCCACTTTGCCCAAACTACACCAGAAACATTTTAAGTTGTAGTGCTTTATTTGTAAGTTATTGTAAATATAGCCTTCCACTTAATTTTCCTCATATCTTCCAATCAATAAACTTATAAATTCCAAAAATCAACTAAAAATTACTAACAAATTAAACTTTAAAACTTATAATTATTTGTCCGATGTAATTTGGACCAAATCGTGATGAGTGGGGATGGGGGTAAGTAACTGCACAGTAGTCGAATGTAGTCGTATTAGTTTAGTTAATTTAGCCAATTAATTTTGATTTGGATTATTTTTCTATTGTTACGACTTAGAATTACTTAATATTGTTATTAACTAAATTAAAAAGTATTACTTACCTATAATTAAATAAAAATAGTCCAATATGATAACTTACATCTGTTTAATGGATATTGATTACTATTATTGTATTTTTTATTTATTAATAAAATATAGTTAATAGGTATTTAATTTTTCTTTTAAATCGCCAACTTAAAATTTAAACTATAGACTAAGTAATATTTTAGTATTTGAATTGTACATTCTGTTTCAAAATAAAATAAAAATGACCTCTATTCATACATTTTTGATAAGCCACTTATACAATTTTAAACGATACTTTATTTATTCATTACATAGTAAATGAGCTTAGTTCAAAATCACACGTAAATGCAATGATTGATAATTTTTTTCAAATTTAAATAAATGATTCACTTTTCATTTTATACATAAAATATAATGTATATGGGTTATTCCACGTGCACGGTATAAGTTTCCGGTTTTTTTTATACTTAGTGTTTATTCAATATTTATAATCTCGATAAATACTTTTAAGATAGGTAAATAATTGAGTACCTAGTTTCAGAATAAAGGTTGAAAACAATTCATTTTAAATTTCATTATTACCTACATTAATTCATTTGAGGTTAACATTTAATTAGACCGAGGAAGGATAAATTAATGGCTAGTGCTTATCATATAATTATTATTTTGAATAAATTTCGAATATTTAATTTACTGTGTCTGCTTGATTACAGAAATATAATAACATAGCAATATCATAACGTTGAATTAAAAAACCTAGATTAAGTTTCTTTTAAGGTTGAGATATATTTTATAAATGAAAATAAACTAATATTTAATAACTAATAACATACTTAATGTTTAATATTTATTAATTATGTTATGAGACTCGAGTATATACTTAATTGTTGTTTGCTATTATTTGTGAAATGATATTTTAAATACTTGTACGATTCAATGTTTTAATGTAAGTAGTTTTTAAAAAGCTGAAACGAGAAATATGTTTAAATTGGATAAGCCCTGAAATAAAATCAATAAATAATACGACAGTAAAGTTATTTAAAAATAATAATAACACAAGTACACACTACACATAACGGACTAATGCATATTGAGCTTATTTAAGTACGCTGAAAGGGACGGTAAATTCTGCAAAGCTGTTTTTATATAAATATATTAATCGTATGTTGACAGAATAAGTTTCCATCTTCCGATATTGATCAAAATTCATAGCAACATTTTATGAAGTTTAGTGATTTTATTTTTCAGTTATATAATATGTCTTATATGTGAGTATGAGACAAAAAAATAATAAACCATCACGTACAAAATGTATTTAAAATTGAGTTTCAGACGTTGCAATTAAACTATATATATAAATTCGTTATATTTCTTCAAATACTAGGAACCTTTTAAGTTTTTTTTCGGTTTCGGTTCTATTTAATATTTTCAAAATATTTAGTTTTATGAATTTGATTTTGTTTTTAAAATGAAAATGATAAATATTCCTGTTCTAATTGATACCGGCATATAGAGGTAAAAAAATTATTTTTAAAGCGTGGATAAGATACTCGAAGCAGCGGTAAAATGCAAAATAGACACTTTAATAATAAGTTATCAAATATGGAACAATTGCAATATGAGCCAAAATGTAAAAAAATCTTTACACTGTGCTAATCGATTTGCACTTAATATTTGGGCTTTAAATATTAAAATAATAAAATTATCTAACTACTATTTTAATTTATAATTTCATACCAGATATTAGGTTATATTGATTAATAATTGATAAAACTCGAAATATTTTAAGAGGCAATGATAAAAATATTATAATTACATTTATTAAATTTAATTAAAACGGTAACAATCTATTTATCTTATATGTATATAGGTCACCAGATATAAGTACAAATTTCGATTTTGGCACTCTGAGAAAATTAAATGAGGGTCGAGTTCTGGTCTCAGTACTGTAATTTTAAATTCTGAGCGAAGTGATGAATGATTGATTTTACAATGATAACTGTTTTTTGTTTGTGTGTCATAACAAAATGTATAATCATTTTTTTTGGGACAGTCAAAATACTTCTATTATCTACTTCAGCATTTTTTCTGTTAAAAAAATTAATTGAGTTGATACTTTGGGGTGTTAAAACTTAAAAGTAAGCAATTTGCAGTAGTCTTCAAAAAAGTTGGGAAAAATAAGACATAAAAAAATAATAATAATAAGAAATAACGTTGATTTTTACGCTAAAACCAGTAAAAAAGTAAAAATTAATTCAACCTGCTGTATTACTAACAGTAAAAAAAATTACTTCAATAGCAATATAAATATATCATAAAATATAGTTGAGAGTAGTATAAATTTGTATGTTCTGAGTCATTTCGTTTTTTTACACGGTAATTTCATCGAGCTCAAGGGGGAATGACTTCCTCGAAGGACACTGATTTTACCGTATTACACATCACAGGGAGATTACACAGTCGTTGTCCACAAATTTGCTCCTCACACAAAAATATTTACCGTATTACATTTTACAGGGAGATTTCAAAAACTTTGTCCACGATTTTTTACCCTCACGTAAAAAAATTACCGCATTCTAAAATTATAGTGAAAGTAGACACTAGAAATTGACTTCCTCCTTACTCGAAAATATTTACTGTATACATAACAATATTTTTTTTCTGTACAAATTTTTAGATTTTTTCAAACCACAAATCTGAAATAATTTGTTACAATAAAAAAAAAAAAGCTTAGTAAATGTGTATATTATTTTATTTAAAATAATTATTTCGTTTATTATGGTTTAAAAAAATCTAAAAACTTGTACAGAAAAAAAACATCGTTGTGTACACGGTAAATATTTTCGAGTAAGGGGGAAAATCAATTTCAAGTGTCTAATTTCCCTGTATTTTTGGAATACGGTAGTTTTTTTACACAAGGGGGAAAATCGTGAACAAAATTTTTGAAATCTCCCTGTAAAATTTAATACGATAAATATTTTTGTGTGAGGGGCAAATGTGTGGACTGTGCAATCTCTCTGTGATGTGTAATACGGTAAAATCAGTGTCCTTCAAGCGAGATATTCCCCATTGAACTTGATGAAATTACCGTGTAAAAAAAAAACGAAATGACTCAGAACATACAAATTTATATTACTGTTGAGGGATTAGTTTAACCGACAGACAGTTTTCGTTCAGTTTTTCGTACAATGACTTTATATCATCGAATTCAAATTTGACACATCCACTGCAGTGACCCACTCGGCACCTACACAGACTCTACAGCAGAGTCGTTTCTTGCACTTGCCCTCCTTTTTAATTATATCCTTTCAAGCCTCGATAATATAAATCGTGTTATATTATTTTTCTGTGCGTGTCAAATTCGCGTTGTAAGCGTTGTGACCATTCGAGTAAAATACAATGTAATAATAATATAACATTTATCGACTGTTTACGCCGCGTTGCATATTATTATAATATTATCCGATAATGATAATTGTATTATCGACGCGCGTCGTTAGAGGGTTACTGGACGGACGGACGACGAATAAAAGGTCGGCTTTCTGTCGTGGTTTACGAAAATATAATATTATAATAATACGCCGTAGTCGTCCCACCTGGTATACCACAACATCTCGTATTTCAAGGACCGGCGAGTCGGGGGTAACCGTGGTTCGGGGGAGAGTATATAATATAATAACAATAATAATAATAATAATAATGGCTAGACGTGATGCGACCGCGATGGTTTTCGAGTCCCGGGCACGCACTCCTCGTCGTGGGTAGCTTTACAGTACCTATGGATATAATATTCGTGCACAACACTATATAATATCCTCTGCTCGTCCTCCACACACACTTGCCGGCTATATATTATCGTAACCGACTGCGCATCTTCTCGAGAGTTTAGCAGCCGCCGCCGCCGCCGCGTATCCGAAGTACATATTGTTATTGTGTATAGCACGGGGTAGAGCGTGTAATTACGACCGAGAAAATAATACTATACAAGTGCGGACGGCCGACAGCTAATTGCGAAACGCGTTCAGCGAACCTTAACGCCGAAAATAATAACTCAAACCTACGGCGGCGGGTAAACGGTCGGCGGTGGCAATGCCGCACGCATGCACGTCGCACCGCAATATACTATTATTATATGTACAGCGTGTAACGCGTATCTACCTGTGCGCAATATACGCCGCCGCACGCCGGTCTCCGCGTCTGCACTGTAAAACGGACGAGCATTTGGGTCTCGGGGAAAGAGTCCGGCAAAAGCGTTGTAGGCGCTCCTCTCTGCCGAAACGGCGGGTCTGGAGGAGGAAAATAAAAACCGTACAGTCGTGTATAATATATATATATATATATATGTATGTATGTATGTGTGTGTGTGTGTGTGTGTGTGTGTATGGACCGTATTTCCAGCTGTATACGTAATGTCCGCGAGCGCGTAAATGTATAAACGCGCGTGAGTGTTTTCCTCTCCCCCGCTCGCCGTACCGCTCGTCCCCCTTTCCCGCCAACCGCTGCATTTTCCTCTCTTTTATTATTATTTTTTTTTTTTTCCCAACATTTATACCACACGCACACTGTGGCGAAACGTGAGTTACTTTTACTGGCTCGCACACACCTCTAAAAGCCCTTTTCTGCGTCGTACCCCACACACACACACACACACGCACACAGACGCGCAGACACACACGCGTATACCCGCGCCGTCCATCGGTTACGATTTCGTTATGTGCCCCAACACTAAATCGGCTTACCAACGTTTACTGATGGACCAAATTGCCTACGGGATACCGCGCACGCCCCCCCCACCCCTACCAACCCCCACCACTCCTTCCGCGCCGCAACGCCACCGACTCCCGCGCGCTCGTAGTATCCACTCTCGACCTTTTCGACGAGTCTTGACCCGGAAAAAGGATTTCGAACCGGACGGGCCGGCCGCCGCTCCCCGCCGCGCGGTTCTCCGCAAATCGAAATGGAAACGCGCTCGGTCGTGCCGTAGTCGGACGCGCGCACTCGCCGCCCGTCCGTCTGCCGCGAGTCCCCCGCGCGACGACGGTAAAAACAATCGTTGTATTCTATTGTAATATATATATATACATACAATGTAGGTATCTGGTATATATATATATGTTTGTAAGGACGAGTCCGTCGGATCGGCTGTATTTTTATTACCCAGCTCGGCGGGCCGGACGCTGATTACTGTTTTGTTGCGATACAGTATAATGACTTAATTGCCCCTAGTCGCCGATACAGCTGCCGCCGGATTAGGAATTTGATGGGTACGCGCGACTACGTGACCGTCACGATAAAACCGTGTTATTTTATTTATTAGAAACCGTTCAGCGAAGAGGTTCACCCCCCCCCCCCCCGTTTAAGTCGTTTTTCACATTTGTGCTCGGCATTGATAATCTCGGCCGTGCACCATACGTCATGCTTTGTGTACCAAACAGATACGAGTACTGAAGAGAACAATCACTGTGCAAAGTAGGGTATAAAATGTGCTATTATTGTGTATAGTAGTCTTTTGATTTAGGTACACAAACTGCAGCGGCGTGCAGAACCTTTATTCCATATTATGTGAGACGTAATTTTCTGACACCACCCGTCCACTCACCACCCCGAGATAAATAATACGCGAGGGACTTCTGTATAAATGCCACGACATTCTATGAAAAAACAATATTAAAATATATAAAAAGTACCATCCACCCACCTACCCACTCATCCCACTGTCAAGTGGGCCCAGAGTCCCATTTGCAACACGTCTGCACGCCGCCGACACAGTGTGATAACAGATTTATTATCAGGACACCGAACGGCCTACAAACGATTTGTTAGTGTTTAGGTTTATTCATAAGTTTTCCAATAGGCAATAACAAGCTATTTTATTGTTTTCAATAATTGTGTTTCAAAAATATTGTTCAATTTTTGACGAAACGGATAAACAAAGTTGATTTACAAATCAATGACTTGTAAACGAATTCATTGACAATGAAGTCAAATTGTATTATTTAGTATACACAATGAAACCTCTCTTAACGGACACCTTCATTTAGTGGGCATAATTTCAATGACCGAGAGTATCCGGTATTTAGTAATTTCACTGAATTGGAAATATGAGATGAAAATATAAAATGAAAGTTTTTAGCACACAGCTCTAATTATTAAAATAAACTAAAAATACAATTCTTAAAGATTAAAAAAATCTGATAGATATTACATTTTACATCTAATGCAGATTACATTGATATATTTTTTAAGTTGTATAACTATTATGCACTTTTTTTTAACAACAAAGCGGTGGATGATGCTTAAAAAGCAATGTTTTTTACAAATGTATTGTTTTCACACAATACTATATATTTTTGATATTATGTAAAGTATATCTGTTTAATGAGAATTCCGTGATACATTTAAAAAACAATCCGTAGTTGTATACATTTATCCGATTTCTGATTAATTGAATGACCGACAGAAAAAGTATATCACTCACCTTTCAAAAAAAAAATGTCTTTGATAAACCATAATAGCTCTCTTTTGCTCCATTTGAGAGCTATAATTATATGCACAAAATATTATTCTCTTAAAATATCCATTACATTTTATAAAACCAAAATAACAAAATTATGAATGTTTGAAGTGTTTTAATACTCAATTTTTCTTTACTGGGAATGAGGTTGATTTTAATAACTATTTGTATTTCATAATATTTAAATAATCTAATTAGCATTTTGTTTTTATATTCCACAGTAATTTATACAGACACTATTGATGATAAAAAAGAAAAACAACTAATCACTGCTGTATTTAAATTGAATAAATAAAAAAAACCAAAAGTTTAATTCTTGTAAAGATTGATAAGTTTAACTGTTTAAGTACAAATAACAACAATCAAATAATTTTTTTCTCTTCTTACAACTATTATACCAGTTCATTGTTACTAAAAAAAAAATCAAATGAACTTAAGTAAATATTGTCTAAAAAATTTTAAATTTAATTATGAGGTATGAAATTACAAGTTAATTTGCAGTTTTATTCTTACATATATAATATTAGTATGATAATGATATTTATTATTTTAATATTAAATTAATTCTTGTGAAAGCACATAAATATATAAGTATACATATATAAATGTTATAAAAAATACTTTCAAAGAGTATTTGAGTAAATATTCAATTATTAAATAAAAATAAGTATTCCAAATGCTATTCAAATTCCGCTTTGAGAAAAGTATTTCAAATACTTTAAAATATTTAAAAAGTTACCGTTAACCACACAAAAGTTTTTCAAAACGTTTATTTACTTATTTATTTATTGTTACATTTTATAAACATATTTTCTTAAATGTGCTTCTATAAGATGAGTTATTATTTTTATCTTTTGTCATAAGTGACTCCCATCCATGAAACTTAAAATATACGTTCAGCGGAAGCACTTTTAAATAACGAAGTGTAATACTTTATAAATATGAGTACCTCAGAAAATATAAATTATTTTTATTATTCTATTCATTTAAAGAAACTGATTCTGGGATTTTATCTTCATATTCATTCTTAAATAATTTGTTTTGAACTACTTTTTGACAATATCTTATTTAAATTTCTAAATATTTGACTATTTTATTTTAAATATCTAAAATCCACGCAGATTGTAGTTTTATACATTATTAGGTGACTGGTAGATATAACAGTTTAGTAACATTATTAACTATAAACTTATTTACTATAATGGACGTTTAAAAAAAAAAAAAAAAATTGATAATGATAAAAGCGTTTAACACAAGAAAAAGTGTTTAAAACATTTTATTAAATACTTGAACATAAAAATGTTTAAATATAGATTGTCAAATCACTTACAAGACTAAAAAAAAAGTACAAAAATATCAAAAAGTGAATGACTAAGTATGAATTTCGTTCACTTTGATGCAAACCAATGTATTGTTATTCGTCATTAGTTATTAGTTATTAGGTTTACATTTAGTACCAATGATATATATGACCATTTCAAAATATTACTCTAACTATGCTCGAATAAAGATGTACATTGACCTAAGGATATTTTCACTTTTTTCAACTTCGTCGTTTAATTTAGATTTCTGTAAGTATTGGAAACGTAATACATAATGTCGAGTTTCAAAGAAAATATTTTTTTCTTTTATGAATTTAAAAAATCTAATTAAAATATTTCAAAAAAAAAAAATAGTTTAATTTTTTGCAATGTATGCAAAATATAACTCTAGTTTTCGAAAAATATCGATTTATTTTTGCCTAAATCAGAGTAATGACTGAAATATTTTTTGTTATTGGTTTGGAATATAATTTACAATATTAAGCACCACCTGCACCATAATAATATATCATGTCTTTTATGAACATATTTCAATATAATAATAATAATAATAATAATAATAATAATTGTTATCCGAGTGCATTCGAATCGCTTTCATTTTTCGCGATATCAATTATGTGAATATCGATTTACTACTCTCATATAGTCATCATTTCAGACGAATTTGAGCAGATCCAATAACCTTCGATGACGTGTAGAAAATTCTCATAGAACGTTCTGCGAACTCATCCGGACGTCTCGTGTAGTCGGCACCTGTAAACGCGTGTGCGTGAGTGGGCGGGCGGGTGAGCTAGGAAAATCCTTTTCGGAAAAATCCACTCGGGAAAAATAATAATATAAAGCCGATGAAAATTTAATTAAAAACTCTTCAGAGTCGTTCGAACGATATAATACTACAGTGTACAGTCGTACAGTTATGCTCGAGCGCTGCGGCGGCAGCCACACACACAGCAGCAGCAGCAGCAGCAGAAGTGTTGTACATTAATAACGAAGTTACTCGCGGTGTACAAGTGTTAACGGGTTCTCACATCGGCATTTCCGCGGATCGAAACAATGACAGCATTTTACGAGATAATGAACCCGGACACGTCTCCGGTTTTCCTCTGCTGTATATATACGTATATGATCGGCGTCGGAGACGCGAGATACGTTAACCCGAAATGTATATTATTATTTTCGGAATTACAAAAGTTTTCCGAGCGACTACGATATAATAATAATAACAACAATACAAGGACGTGTGTCTATTCAAATACGCGTATAATTAAATTACTGTTGACACGCCGCCGCCGCCGTGATACGGAGAAATTCAGTTATATATTATTATTTCAACGGAGCGTTTTTAAATCAAAGTGCGATATTTATTATAAATTGTTTTGTATCGTTCAACTGCTATAATCGGATTTGTCAAGATATTATATCGATTTGTCGTGTGCGATATATTGTTGCGGCGTATATGATGTTATTTTAGAGGTCTATATTATAGAATTGTTTTCAGTAGCGTGCGAATATAATATTATTGTGGAAATGGCGATAAAATAACGAAAAAGAAAATCAGATCGCGACTGTTAGGATTGACCTGACAGATATTTAATAATATTTCGTTCGGACGAGATTACAATCGGCAAATGGTTTAAATATAGAACGCAAACGAAATTTCACTGCATTTATATATTGTAAACCTTTTATCTTAAGTTTTTCGGTGTGATGGTCACGCATTTAAATATTGCTCGATGAGTTGTTGTTTAATTTTCGTTTTGCACTCTTCGCACTATCGACCGTCTGCAAACTATTCTACCTTATTTCAAAATCACATTTGTCAACTTTAATGAAAATACTTGTAAAAAACATCCTTCATCGCGTACTTAAATAATTTATAATATATAATATGATTAAATTAAATGTGTTTGATGACCAAAACTAAACGATATTTTATAATATTAAATTTTGTGTGTTATTTTATTTGTTATAGATTATAGTATTATCTTGAGATGTATTTATTGAATTACTAATATAAGTAATAAATAATTTAAAGTAAACCATCAATAATAAAAAGTAGGTTAAATAGATAAACGTAGCATGTTACTTGATATAAGACAAGTCCATGAATCATAAATATGCTTTTATAATGTCAAATATTAATAATACATCCTACTTTAATACAAATAATAAATGATAAGTTGGTAAAATGGTAATAAGTAACCATGGTAATAAAAATAGCTAGAAATATCAAATAAGTTTTTCCAATAAACTAAATCTGAAATATTTCATACATATAAACTCATTGTATTTAATAAGTATTAATGTATATGCGTATGTTTCCTTATATATATGTTACTTTTCTAAAGTGAAAATGTTAGATTATTCAGCCATAGTGGCAGCCAATGCAAATCATAAGGATAATCTGTGCAGGATACGTATGGACCGGGAAAAGATAGTCACAAAATCGACACTGGATAGCAAATGACCGCTAGATCGACCAAAACGATGATGGGTGGATAGAGTTAAAAAATACCTTAGCATGCTGCAAGGCATACATAATAATTGTGAAGAGATAGCTAAGGGCAAAAACAGATGGATAAGAGTGGTGGCTGCGGTGAAGGTCTTGAACAGTCTATATATTAAAAGAAGAAAGAAAGAAAAAGAAAAAAGTCAATATTTAAAACCATCTATAGTAGGCAGGTACAGTTTGATTATTGTGAAGTCAACCATTTGGGTTATAGTTTTTCGTTTTTGTAATTTAAAAACGTTAGTTACGTTTCAATCGGAAGAATTGCTAGAGATGTACATTTATCATATATACATTTATTGATAATTTTCCTCCCCCACCAACTATTCCGATTTCAAATTAATGTAAGATATATGCTATTCACAATAAAATTACATATTAAGATGTAAGAAGTAGGTCCCTGAAGATGTAAAGTTCAATTATGTAAAATTAATGTAATATTTACTTACTAAAGATTAAATATAAAATACAATAAGGGGTACCTCAATCATTTAAATAACTACCTAATATATAAATAATTTTGATAATTATTTTATTTTAATATTTTGATTAACCGTTTAAATATTGTCTCGTTATCATAGTTATGTAGTATGGAATAAGTTATTTAAAATATTTGACTGGTGTTCTAGACATAAAAAATGTATAAACCAATATTAATTTTTAAAAAAAATCAGTGTAGAGGTACCTATCTTCTAAAATATTATTTAAATTTGCTTCTTTTCAAATGTTTCAAAATAATGTACAAGTTATGGATGCAACAAATATTTTCTAGAAGACTAAAACAGTGGATCTCTCCTGGATATTATCCCCCCTCCGAGGGGAAGTGGGTTGAACTTGTTTTAGGTAGTGGGTATGTTTTTACATTAAAACATAAAAACTGAAAAAATGAGCCTACAGGTTAGGTTTTTATTAGGTTATTTAAAACCAATATTACTTACACGATCAACTTATTCGTAAAATTTAATGTAATCGATTTGCGACTTTAAGGCGGTTAGCTAAATTTGATAACAACAGTATCTGTTCTTTATGACATTCTAAAAAAATAACTTTGCGCAAGCAGAATTTTGGTCGCTACGAGTTAGTTTCAAATCTTGTCGGATCAATATGAGAACAATAAAATCCTTTACTATACGGACTGTGACAAACAAGTTTACTGTCAACACATTGAGTCAGAATAAGGTCTTTTCTAAAAGTTTTGAAGATATTTTGTCCATGGAAATTTTCTCAATGGGCCATAAATCTTTTTGTAAATATTGAGACAGCAAAGGTTCAAATTTAGAACGAATTTATATTAAACTTTCAACTAATGAAATGTTAAAAGTCTAAATTTTATTGCATCAAATCAGATTTTTGACCAACTGCAAAAGTATTACGATTTTTGTACTTGAAATATACACCATAAAATTTATTTCATACATTTTTTTTAGTTTTTTTTTTGCAATATCGTATACAGTTAAACATTTTAAGAAAATAAATAGAACAATAACACTACAGTTATAGGTATTAATTATATTTGAATGATTCAACTTAAAACGTTTACATATTCAATATTCATTTGAACAATAAACACCTTTAATCGGTGTAAGAATAAACTATAATTATATATTTAAAAAAAAAATGTGTTCTAATTTCTAATAAATCTAATTTTATTACCCATTCTGATATTCAGAAAATTTTTTTTGATAGAACAAAAGTTCTTAAGCTGCCATGTAAGAATGGAACAAATTCATAAAGAAAATCAAAGATTTATTTGGTACTTTATAGAGGTAATGATTCAAATTTATCGTTAACTTTCTAGCAAATTGTAAAAAAAACAGTAAAAAGTTATAAATAAATCTAATAAATAACTATAAATCACGAAGTCTGTATAGATAAATATTTAACATTTTAACTACCTAAAAGTCCAACCTTTAGCCATTGAGAAAATAATTATTAATTAAAGATTGTTGGTGTTAAATGAATTTTTATAAACTTAAATTACACTATATCTTTAAGCTGACATTTAGATTACTTTCTTCAAATATTTCAAACTAAGTTTAATATTATGTTGTATAATTTGTTGTAGAAAATAACTTGAGATTTGTAGGTATGCGTGTTACGTATACATCACACGTTATAAGTGGAGTAGGTACAGTTAGCAATACACTTTTAGTGTTTTTATTTTTACTTGGATATTTTTTACACGGACTTAACGAAGTGTTTTTTTTTAAGATTTATGAGTACAGTCATGAAAAATAATTTAAAAAGACACCTCTCAAATGAAAATCCTTGTTATACGTACCTAAGATTTATCATATAATTTTTAATGCTACAATATTGTTCGTGACTTTTTTTTCTGAAGTTTATGAAACTACGAAATTGGATGGTTTACAACTTTAAAGCAATCCATGCGAGTGGAGTATCCATTATTTAATTTATGTGTATATCAGGAATTTTTGGTTCATACTTCTTTTTGTAAAAGTAACATTGTAAATATCTTACAAGTTTAAAAAAATACTCTATATACATTAAAAAAAAGTATTAACAATTTGTTTGGTGATATATGTATATAGATAACATTTTAAGTAAAGTTTAATTAAATTTCAAGAATTTAATGGTGTTAAAATGACTGAGTTTGCGGAAAAATGATATTCACCTACACCAAAAAATTCCAAACTACGCTATTTCTTGTGTGGCATTATAAAAAAGATTTTTGTTTAACACCGTCAGAGTCATGTAGCCGCCTATGACTGTGAACAAACTTAACTATATATTATATACAAACATATAAACTACAATTAAATAAATATAAATACGTGTGAACTGTGTATAAATAAAATATTTAATATTGTGTACTTGGGTTTTTTGTTTAATGGATTTTTTTGTTATAATTGGATTAAAAGCGTAAAGAGTTAAAAATAAAAAAATAAATATTTTTAGTATTTTTTTTCGTAATGAAATCTGGTAGGTATAGCAAAATAATATTGTAGTGCAACTCAAACAATGATTGATATTTATTTATCGTTTGTTCAGTTAAATAAAATCGAAACAATAAGGTATGTTTATAATAATTAATCATATATTTTTTTGTGGCATTTAATGGTTATGGTCACAACGAAAAAGGATTAAATTTTTTCACGATAAAAGGTACCCGTTGAATTAATAATAAAAAATTAACTTTTTAAAATACCATTAGTAAATTAAATGCAATTATTCTTTATGTATATATTTTTGTGGTACCAAAATAATTTGAACATTTACAATCAGTTTTTTTATATACATTTTTGTATGTATAATGCTGTATGGTTTATTGTTTTTAACTTCATAAAAATTACGATCCAAGTAGTTAGATAATTTATCCGAAATACATTTTAGAAATTGGAACAGTGTCTTAGCGCATATTTTTCTCTATATATGATTCTGAGTGTTGACTATTTTTATATTGCTCAAAGACTTAAATCAATATTGAACAGAGAAATTGTAATGTATTTTAGTATTTAGACTTTCCATTACCTATTATGTACAACATGTTTTGTCTGTTTTTTTATTATTATTATTATTTGCTAATCTACTGTTAAGCATCTACATCTAAAAAAGTAAGTCAAAATACCGTAGTCAACGGGTTCACGTCTTATAACATGATGTTTTGTTGTATAGTGTGAAGTAGATAATAGGTCTTTGTGATTTTAACAACAAATGAAAGAAAATATTTATAACATTTCTGCCTATTAGGCCAGGACAAAGAATATTACGGTATAATAAAACTAACATACTCTGAACTTTCAGTAATTGTATATTGAGGTACGATTGAAAGCAAACTATTCTCTGTTCAGCGAGAGAACGCCATGGACTGACGAAAATCAATTCTTCAACGCATCCCCATGCAACACCCTGCCAAAGGGGAATCTGTTTCTATGGCAGGGTTATGCGGGGGGATGTGCAGAATCGGCGTGTTCTCTCGCTAAATAGAGTATAATATATTACATCTCCATTGTATACGTTTCTCATTTTTCAGTTTTTCTAATTGAGTTGTGTCTACATAGAATTATAACGTATTTTCGATCTATTAAAATTGAATATCGCAGTGCTCACAAATTTTACACCTACGTATTAAATTACTTGCTGTGTAACCTGAACTCTTGAAGTAATAGTACCAGTGAAAATTTGGATTTTCAAAATCCATCAAACTATCCTTTTAAATTGTCACTCTTTAAATAACAAAGGATTCAGAATTTGTTAGTCTCGTGTTACAATATAAATTCCAAAATAACCTCATCCATTGCAAAATGATTTTCAATCGTACGGCAAAATTAAAATATTTTCCAGTTTATTAGTAAATATAAATATATGCGTTTTTTTTTTTTGAGTCTGCATTTAATCCACTAAATAATATCCAACCATTAACTGTTTATTGTGACTATAGAACGTTAATAACCCAATGCGATTAAAATAGACATAAAAAACTTAAGTTTTAACTATAATTCAAAGCCTCGATAAATTTGCAGAGTGAAAAAAAGTTTGGAATAAATAAATAAAATCCGTCATTAAAGTCCATATACGTTATTATATTATGAAACCTATTATTATATGCCTACATTAATATTGATACAGCGTAGAGGAAAAGAAACCGGAGGCTCTTCGCTTGTACGCCTCTTATGTCTTTTGTGTGGTTAAAAATAATCGAAATAATTGTGATCAGAGATATAGAGTCCGTTCGAGTGGCCTATATTTTTTTGTCTTCCGGATTTTTTTACGTACAATCGTTTAAAGATTTTCTGCTGACTGTTACACTGAGCAATGATTGTTGCAGAACAAACACGAGCAGCGTAATTGTGATTTGTCGGTTAACTCGATTGTGGTTTTTTGGTCAGATTCTTATTATACCTACCTACTGCTGTTATCATATTTTTATAAAACGGTTTGATGATAACTACTGTTACAGGTAAAATAAAACAAACGTTGAGACTAGTTTTATTACAATTTGTATAGATTGATCTTTGGAGTTGAACGATCAAATTACAGTAATAATTAGTATAACACGAATCTAATCCGAAAACAACAGTCGAATTAACTGATAAATCACGATTACGTGGCCGACATTCATTCAGAAAGAACTGCCAGTGTAACAGTCATCAGATAATTTCTATAATTTAATGTTATAAAGAAAATACAATCTGCTTATGCATAATCTGTATAAAAAAATATATTCTTGTTGATATTTATTTTTTGAATTTTTGAAATTTTTCCTATCGTCAAAAAATCTTATGTACAGTAATTTCTTTTCGCAATTAGGGATTTTGTGCAAGCAAAAAGACATTATTTATTTTGAATATCTTATTTGAGAACTCTTTAGTTGTTGGAGCTGTTCATACATTTATTTAAGAATCACGAGTCTGAAGAAAGAAGTTTAAATATTTTATTGCCGAATACATTCTGCAAATAAAAATATATATATAATACGTGGTATCGAATTCACCTTATAGGTTTAATTATTTTTCCAAGTGTATAAGATAACTTTCACTAAATTGTCATCAAGGGATTAAGGGACCTCGAAACGGTAAGTGCACTTTATTTACAAAGAACAAGACATTACAACATTGTTAAGCAATCAACAAGCAATTGTATCTATATAATATATTATTCTACCTTATTATATATTTTACAAACGTATCAACTCACAAATATTTATAATTTGGGTTTTGATAGTAATTAGTTAGTTTTACTTGATTTTTTTTTTTGCTATATGAAAATATATTCAGTGTGAATTTTAAAGCAATATAATACATATATTATAATAAAATATACTAGTAAAATACGGTGGTACCTTTATATAGATACAACGTGTACTGAAAAAATTTAAAAATTAAAAAATTAAAAAAGGGGGGTTTTCATTTAGAAAACAAATGTCTGTATCGTCACAGAACACTTCTTAAGTAGTACAAAAAAAAAATCTAAGAATTTAGATGAATAGGCTTTAAGTATATTTAAAAATTTCAAAAATCAGAATTTGAATAATTTATTATTAAAGTTAAAAATTGGGGTGAGTATGCTTGGTTAATCACTCTGTATACATATATGCAAAAAAACGAACTTACATTGATAGATTATTTGCTTGTATATCGATATTTGATTTTTTAACACTCTGTTCTGTATTATATTTTTATAATAATATGTCAAATACAATTCGTAAATATTTAATTTTATCCGCTGAGACTGAGACATGCATTTTAACAACAGGCAGTAAAAAATTGTTTGAATTTATATTATCGTAAAATTTAAAATACAATGTATTATTATTTTAATATAAATTCACAGTAGACATTTAGACACTGTATTATAATTCGTATAAACGTAGAAATGCAGTGGAACAACGTTAAGTATACAATTTTTTCAGTCTCGGGCTTGGAGTTAATAGTTATTTACACATTTTCATTTAATTATTGAAACAATAAAGCTCGATAAATAATCACAACCTTTTCGTAAAAAAAATTTTTAACCAAACAATCAATATTTATATAAAACTGCAAATTTTCACAAAATATTTTAGTTATATATAAGATTTACATGCGTTATCTATGTTCCATATTTATTTATAAGTTCAATAATTATTACTTATAATAAAGTGTTTATGTAAATTGTTTCTATGTAAATTTAAGATAAATTTGTCTTTGTCTTGAAATGGTGGCAAAAAAGAGTTATTAGCTTATAACTGTCAACATACGCAAGTGGTGGCTGCAATGTGCAGAATGGTTTTATATATGATAATATATAATTTTTATTTAAAAGTAGACAGCTTACGTCATATTTTATTGTTAAATTTGCTTACAGGTGACTTCCACAACGTTTTTGTTCAACTACAATTGAAGTTTACTAAATAGTGAACTACTTCAGAGTTGGTATTTACTAAATAATATTATATTATAATACCATACGCGTTTAATGAATGAAATCGATGGATAAAAATACAAGACAAAGGAAACCAATTGTATTCATAAAATAATAAATATACTGCAGAATTTATATGGCATTAAAAGTAATCGAAGAAAGAAAAATTAAATATTATAAATATTTTTTATAATGATAATTCCATTATGACTTTTTTCATTATTATTTTTATTTAAAAAATGGTATAAAAGTAAAGGAAAATACGAAAATGTTTATAAAGATACAGTATCTCGAGTCTTGGGAACTATTTATTCAAAACCTGATGTAAAAGCTATTATATTTTTATTATTGTGATTTCAAAACTAAAATGTATTGCAAGCTTATTAAGTTCAGAAATGAAACGTGAGGATTAAATAATATTCATATTAATACAATAAAAATCAGGTTGTGCAAAAATTATTTTTATTACGATTTAAATCAGTCATAATGTTATTTAAACATTAAGAACTACTACCCTATTTTGTAATCATTATACATCTTTTACTAGTATTACATAAAAGCCTTTATTACAATAAACATTTTTGTTTGCGACCTGAACCTATAAACAATATTGTTTTTAAGCAACTGTGACATCTTAGCTGCAGCTAAAAATTAAGTTTGGCTGAACAACCAAAGCCAAAAAAAGTTATAATAATAATAATAATAATATTATGTTGTCAACCGAGTGGCTAAATATTGGCCGAGAAAAATATTCTTTTCACTTTTCAATAACCGAACGGCGGAACGTATTTTTCAAATTAAGTACAGTTAGGTAGGCATGATGTCGATATATACACACTTACAACACCGATATATTTTCACTAATACAAAAAGCAAACGATAATATATTTTAAAAAGTTTTTTCACTGTTGTTGTTAACACAGTGTGCTAACACACGTACCTACTTATATATGTATATACGTGAAATACGGCTATATTGCCAGTCGTGTGAGACACCTTAAATTGTTTTTTCGATGTTTCTTGCTATGCGTTAAGCGACACCATGATTTATTCAGAAACGTATAAAAATATCATTAGTTTATTTTCTCTATTTTATATAGAGCACCATAGAGCCATTTTATACAAAACGCCTATAGTAAAATTAGTTATTTACGAACGTATTGGTAAACGACTTTTAATGCATAATATCTAACTGACAAATCGTAACTCGTATGCTATATTTTTGAAAATCGTTTGTAAGTACGGCAGTCGTATATGTATAGAAATTATATACTCGCATTGTGTTGATTCATTTATGTAAACAGCAGTGTTTACTGATTGAAAAAGGATATAAACAATAATAAACATTTTTAATAGGTATAAAACATTAATCATTAAATTATAATATCATTTTATATGCTGTCGATCAGTAATTACTAATTACATTGCATAAATTACTACCTAGCTGCCCTACCAGCCTTGCCCGGTTTCTTACAAATTTCAATGCCTCTTTTTTTGAATTTTCAAAAATCCTTTCTTGGCGTCATAATAGCTATCTGTATGCCAAATTTCAGCCCGCAATTCGTCCAATGGTCTGAGGTGTGTGTAGTCAGTTAGTCACGTTAGTTATTAGTCATATTACTTCTATTAGCTTATAATATTATGATTTGTATTAAAATAGTGGTATTATAAATACCATTGCATATCTATGATCAATAAATGCATTTGAATTAATATATGTTTTTATATTTACTATAGGTGCAATAGAATACAGAATCTAAAATTCATATTGATAATAATTTTGTTTGTTCGAAGACAAAATTATTACGTTGCTATGGGGTTGTGCCAGATTTGTATTTTATTCTCAAGTGTATTCTTCTATTTTCTTGAAAATGAATACATTTTTTTGAAAATCAATAATTATATTTAGTGTTTAATATTTGAATTTCAAACATACTGAGTTTCCCTCATTAGTTAAAGAACACAATGTCTGTATGTCAATATCTCTAATATGTTGAAAATTCAAAATGAATACGATTGCGTAATTTTTAATAATATAATACCTATATAATATATTTATTTTTATAGTTGAAAATTTGACATTATTTAATAAATCTCACAGTTTATACGTTTTGATAAATATGAAAATTATATCCAAGGCAGGGTAAGTTAACTTATTTTTTAACTCGTCGTGTTCAGTTAATAAAGACAAATGTAAGTTAAGTTCAAAGTTGAGAGTAAATTTTTTTCAACTTTTGAATTAACCCCTTTATCTGTTCTGTTTAATATCCATTATCTATATATATTATATTAAGTGAATATGAAATTACACTCATTTGTTAAAAATACTATACAGTATTCATTATATACCTATACCTTATTTATTATTGTTTTACAAATTGTGTATACATTTTTTATTTATTTACGTTATTTTAATCAATATTATTGTGTACAGAAAAAGTGCGAAACACTTTGACAGTAGAATAATTTAAATATTGTATGTATATAAGGTACATGTAAATGGTGTACAATTTAAATATATTATTGTGTATCGACGGCCATGTGCAATGTTTTAATCAAGAGATCTCAAACGTACGCTTTGCAATTAATATTTTATAAATAATATATTGTTTTATGTTTACTCTGAGACAGTTTAACTATCATAATATAATATTATAATAAACATTGTACACTAATTATTTGTTTTATTTTTTTAAATCGTAAATGTTGTTAATTTTGTTATCTGCCAAATCTGCGGCGTGTGTGTAATTAGATAATTTTAGAGATAATGTTTTGATTCAAAAAGGTGACATAATATTATAAATATGTTTGGTTTACTCTCCTGGAGCAGTCAGGCCCGATATGATCGAATTATACGCCTTTGAATATATGGGACGTCGTACAAACCCAAAATATATTGTATAAAGAAGGTACATATTATGTGCACATAATACCGGGCAGTTATTAAGGATGTCTATATGTTTTCGTCGAGGTGTGCATAATATATTTGGATGTTATCTGCTCGTCGTTTTGTCTTATCTCTCAGACGCTTAATTTGAAACTCGTCTGACATCAGACGGATAACGTCTTCTGTGTATAAAATACATAATAATATAATCATCACGGTTTAAACATGATTAACTGCGGGGGAAACACGGTATTTCGAAAGTGCTGTATATTATTATTCTCGTTTTGTCATGATGTGCGTGCGTGAAACAGACAGAGATGAGATAGAACACGTCATTTACTGTGGCTGACCTTTTAACATAATATGTGTGTTGTAGATATTATACATTATTATTATTCGAGCGTACGACACAGGTGATAATAATATGTGTATATTACCATTAATGTAGCTGATAGTCATAGTTTTGGAAATGCAAAACTCCTGTTAATCATATTATTATTATTATTATTATTATTATTATTATTATTGCGCGCGTTGAACAGACAATTTCCGTTAAAGAGAGCCACTTGACGCACACGTTATTTGTCATACAATTAGAAATATATAAGACCAGCGGAGTAGAGAAAATATTATTTGTTTGATAAATCGTATAACTTATCTTGAATGCACAATCGTATGTTTCGCAGCGTTTGTCAGCTCCTTCGTATATGTATGGCGGTACTGGTATGATTTTCTTCTAATCAATAATGTTTTTGAAAACGATTATTCTTATAAATAATGCTCATAACAGTTGATGTATATATTGTATATATATTTCTTCACTTTACTTGAAACAAAAATGTTAAAATGTTGGTTTTTATATTACTCTTATAATATAAATCTGGGATAGTCAATTTATAGGGCTAATTTATGTAAATATTTTAAAAGTTTAATCATCAATTTACATTAAGTACATACAATCTACATGAATACTTATATAGTTATGACGTAAGTTTTAAAGTTTAGTTTGGAAATAGGTTGGTGTATGTATTAAGGACAAACACAGCGTTACACTCTGCATAAACACGTTAATTTATATTTTAACGATTAAAATTTTTTTAGATGAATTAGAAAATATGCATTAGGTATGCACAATAGTATTGTTGATGCTAGTGAATAATAATTAGCAATCAAATAAATGTTTTCGGTTCATATATGATAACAAAACAAAATTAATAAAATATATTATATCGGAATGTAATGACTATAAATTTTGTTATTACACAGGTAGTGTTCTTCTGTTGAAAGATATTATGAAAAGTGTTGATATTTATTTTGTCTGTCACCTAAAAATTATTATTTGAAAATAAAAAAGATTTAAAATGACAGTATTATATAATTAAATATATTTCCATCATTTTATCCAGCACCTACAACACGATAAATTCAGGTGATTTTCAATAGTATGCTTTATTGCCAATACTTTGCGTTAAAGGAGCTTAATATGAGTAATATGCAAATTTTATATGCTGTGGATATGTACAGTGCAGCTTGCGTGAAGTCAATAATAAAATATCATTATTAGCGACTACGTTCGGGTGTACAGTGTGATTTAATTTCACAAAATTATATATATTATAAATCTATCGATTAATCGACCGGCCGAACTTTATATGAGATTTGGATTCTGAAAACATGCTTAATAATAATATTTGGAATATTACTACACGCCGTGTTTTTTCCAGGTTGGTCGTACGACGTTTGGTTGTCATTTATAGTATTTATTACAACACCTGTGCGTAGTATTCCAGTGTTGGTGTCCTTTGAAATTTCACATTTTGTTTTCTTTTATTTTTTTACAGACGTATTTTTAATAGGTTTTTTTCTATAAAAATCCGTTTCTTTGATAAAAAAAAAACCACTACAGCGAGTGCTAAAATATGAAATATCCAGAATATTCTTAGACCTATACCATCAATGTGAGAATATTGATCTATTTATTAATCAAAAAAAAAAATTCGTTTTTGTAGCGTAAAATAATAAGATCGTACAGAGACAATTGCAGGGGTGGGCAACTGGCAGCCCGCGTGCCTTTTTTTATCTGACCCGTGTTATAATTTCTGAGTGGAGCATATCAAAATATTAAAATGAAGAAATCGTCTCACAAATAAAACATTAGGACGTGTTTCCGGTTTCGAAATAAAAGTTGATTTTGCTGCGTTATATAGTCTATGCGGTCACACTATTCTCATAGCGCACATCATCAAACGGATTGTAAAAATTATGAAAAATAAATGTTGATTATATAAATAGTTATTTTTAATAATATGATTTTTTTTTTGATTTCAATGTTCTACCCTCTGGGTTTTAAAGTTCTACAAATTGGCCCTCTAGTTTAACTCTGAGTCGCCCGTCCCTGCAGCTATAATTCAAGGAGAGGTACTACACATTCAATATAATATCTTAAGGCTGCGACCAAAAAAAAATCCATTATTCCACTTTTCTCTGCTCAAAGTAATACAGACGTGTAGCTTTTCGAATCACAATAAATGAAATAATTAATATGGCAAATAATAGGAGTAAAACATTAAACATGCCTAAATACGCGATTAAATATAATTTTGTTATTGCCTTAATATAATATTCGCAAAATCGAATAACCAGCAGGATATTATTGTGAAATAGTAATTAAAATATTATGTGTTTGTTCTCGGAATGGGTTTTAAAAAGTGGTTTGAATACTATATGATGATTACGTTATCTCTCTTTTTCAAAATATATAAACTTTTTTCGATAATAAAACAAAAACAGATCCCATTCAATATATACATTATACGATATCGAGAAAAAAAATCCTGGGTTCCTGTGTCATTTTTCCGCGGGGATCGTTTTAAATTGACATTAAAGCTGCATTAAGCGTTAACGAGATACCGCTGCTATTATTATATCCACGGTATCTGCGCATAATAATATACCTTTCTAGTCGCCGTCTCCGACTATATACAATATTTTTTTTTCTCATATTCGCATACAAATCCGTTTATCCGTTTCTTGCATTGAGAAAAATAAGCTTATATAAGGCTTAACTTATTTTCGCAGCCAACAACAGTATGCTCAATTTTTTTTCGCTCGCACTATCGTTCTCTCCCGCGTCCTTTTTGTCAGTCCGTCTGTCTCTGTCTGTCTCTCTACACACGCATATATTTCTCAGTCTGTCTCGCTCTCTTTTCTCTCTCGCGATCTCCCCGTATTGGCGATGAGCTTCGCGCCGCTCGCACATAATCCATATTGATTTCGTTGAAAATTGGCGGTGCGAGGAAATTGTAAAAGATTGATTCCGCCTTAGGCCAGCGTCCTGTGTGTGAGTGTGTGTGGCTGGTGTGCAGTGTACATATATAATGTACATACACACACACATATATATAATATATATACATATATGCGCCACCGACGACGATGTATCTTCTCCGCCCGGGCGAATGATGACCCGCAATAAATTGGCTACACAAAAAAAAAAATCCCATACCGACGGCGGAAGCCGATGGCAGATCGAGGAGCGGGAGAGGAAAAAACCGGAAAAAAGGCTTTATATCTACGCCCGATATAGGTGCAAAAAAAAAATGTAAAAGAAAAAATCGTGTCATATTTACACGATAAAATAAATATTTCGTGCGGAATATAAACGCGCGTGCTGTACCACGTCGAAAGTTCAATATGTCCGCGTTGATGGATATTTTCGCGACCTGTCGTACCGGAAAAAATGAAATTTAAACGATGCGCTTAACGAGTCTCGGCAGCAGCACGAACGCTGTCTGTAAACCTTTACCTTTGTATCATATATATATTGACATACATATTATATACAATACGGTCCAATAAAGACGCGAGTGAAAAGAAAACGCGAGACTTGTCGTCGTTTTTCCTCTCGAGTTTCAACACGGACGAATGTTCGAATCTTTAGAACATTTTTTATTTTATTTTTTCGTGACGAATGTTGTCCAGACGTCGTCGCACGTTTTGGGAGTGCACGAGAGCAATAAACGTCGGACTGAGGTTTCGCGTCCTTTACGGACGGCAGTCTATCGAAATCGAATTTTTTACGAATTTGTTGCTTGCGCGTTGCACGGGTTGGTTGGGTTGAATTATTCACTTTTGTCTGTATAGGATTCTTGCAGAACCTTTTGCCCGCAATGTTCCGGAAAATCCGTAACGTTATGTACGACAATATGTTTTTATCAATGAAACTAATGTAATTATTAATAATTTGGAAAACTAATGAAATTCGTATTTTTGACCATTCTTATACAAAGATTTTATTCGAATATGAAAGAGCATAAAAAAACAGTTTTTTTTTATTAGAATTAAGACTTCAACTACTTAGGTCATCTTTTTACAAAAACAATTTTGTTTGTATATAAGTATCAAATATAATATGTATTTATAAAAAAAAAAACGTTGCAATAACTGTGAAATGAATACTACAAAAATAATGTTTTGTAAATTGAAACTATAAAAGTATATCGTAACTAATATAAAATTGTAGCGAGTGCTTACAACTTTATTAATATATATTCTATATTGTAGTAGGTACTGATGTTTTTTTTTTGTTTTATACTATACATATAGGTCGCAAACCTTCATAATATAAACTATATTATTTTTTAAACATTCAATTGATTTAATCATAACTATATTATTTATAATTTATATTATGTTTTTGACACTCCAAAGTAAATAGTCGTGTGAATCACAACAAAAAAAAAAAAAACATGCACGTGGGTAATGTTTAACAAAGCTACTACGCATTGAACTAAAATCTCGTGCAGTGTAAAATGTGTTGTGAGACATGAAAGAGTTAGTAGCTTAAATTGGTTTTTATATTTTTGTCGGTTTTTAATTATTCTCATTTCTCCCAAAGTATATTAATGTAGTAATTTCGCTTTTCCGTAAACTACATTTTGTTTCTTATTTTAATTAGAAAATGTTAATTACATTTTTTAATAACGATATTCCTTTGAATCTGTAATTTAACCTTATTTTGGCAAATTATTATCAGTTGTTAATTAATTAGCATAAAGCATTTAATGAACCTTCTACTTTATATTTTATTTTTTTGACAATCAAAGAATGGTTTAATTTTCATATACTATTTAAATTAATTTAGATCACACGTTGATAGACAACCGAATTGGACTGATATTATTTATAAGATACATAAAAAATAGTGAATAAAAAAAATTATGTGTACAATATTTACTTAACAATATTTATTAGTAATATTTTAAATAACTAGGTATATACGATTATTATGTAATTATTCAATTTTATAAATTTTTGAGCAAGTAATGTTTTGGTTTAACAGTGATGAATTTTATTTTATTTTTCGTATCTCATAAAATCTTTAGAATACTGAAATTTTGTAATTCAAAAAAAAATATTAATTGGTGGAACTGAAATGTTTTGCTAATACTCGTATTATTATTTTCTACACACAATGGTATTTTCTAAATATTTTTTATTTATACGAATTTTAAGTTATTTATACGTTCTACGATGAACCAATTCACATAATTATACGCGGTATGTTGGTATAGCATGAGATATTTTTGTCGAAAATAGTTTTATAGCTTCCAAATTAAGAAAATAACAATAATAATATAAATAAAACATAATCCGTCCTTATAAATGTATGATGGTCCATCCACCTGTCTTCTTCGTTCAGTATCGTTTTTCTCATACAATGATTCATCATGAAATTCAAATTAAACACATCCATTATATACAGAGCGACCTCTTCAATGTGGTACATTTGAAACATACTACATAGTAGATCGAATTCACTGCGTTTGTTGTTTTCTTTGATATTCGTAGATCAGTTAATAGAAAATTTGAAGTTTCTAGGGTATATAATATTAATTTCAACTATTGTAATGTTTAGTTCAACCAACTATACAGTGTGTAGTCATTCGAAAAGAATCTAAAAGTAATAATAATGTACAAAGTTGTTTTAAACATCAAACGCATACACCACCGTCCACCGGTCCATTGGGTTTTTCAACCTCGTCGCTTTTTTAGGTCGTATAATATTTGATGACAAATCAATACGGACTTATAATATTATACTTACAACTATGAATTTAAAATTTGTTTTAAGTAGAAAGTTTGAGATTTGATAATTTCATACAATTTATAATGTAACCAACATTAATTTTTTTTTTTTATAAATTTGATGTTTTGATTTGAATTTATTGAATACTAAAATACTTATATAAAATATCTGTTTTCTAGTGGGAACATATGTATACATTCTCAATTTTAAAATCGTCAGTAGAAGTGTTACGTTTTATATTATAATTCATAAGCTTGTATTTTAATTAGTTATATAATATATTACATATAAAATCAGTGACCTGAATTTAAAATCATTCTCTCCTTGTCTTCCATCTGAGAAATTCCCAAATAATAAATCATAGAGCAACACTTTTTATTTTTCCGCTGTAAGAAAAAAAAAATCAAGAATAAAAAATAAATAAAATACAACTGATCATTTCAATCATTTATACAGTCTTTATTTATCGATAACGATACTTGTTGAGGCACGTTTATTCTTAAAAAAAAAGTCAGGTGTTCGGTTGTTACTCGACCAGATCATTATTTTCACATTGGTCGTCAAAAGAAACAATTTAATAACCGTAATGGGAAGCAACGAGAGGATCAATAGTTCAAGAACGGATTTAACGTCTGATTGGTAAAAGTTCCCAGGAAAATTCACTATATCCGGTAAGTCAATAATAAGGGTTTTCTTTTGAACATCGCCGAAAAAATAAAAACGACAAAAGTCTTTGCACCGCCCAAATTTCCATTACATTTACTTACCAACTGATCCGAATTTTTACGACTACATATATTTGAGGTCTGTATAAGATATAATAAATATAAAAAAAAAGCATTCGAAAAATCCTTATGATATTTTTATATTCATGAATATAATGTATGATATCAGATTTTGTTTGATCGAAGTATTGGAAAATGAACATAAAAAAACATATTATTATCGTACGTTGTTGAAAATAACATCATTAAAATGTTAATTGATTTATTTCGTATTACTCGTGCATACTCGTATAATAATAATAATAAAACATTAACATTCGTGTAGGTATAGTGAAATAAATAAACTAAAGCACAGAATATCATACTACGTTCAACTATGTCATAATGCAATTAAATTACTGCCCGGCTTTAATTTTAATATTTATACCTATTGGTGGCGCATGTTGTGCACCAAGACGTATACCCTATTAAACACGTGATTATTAATTAAATTATAATAACTCATAGACGTAGTGCGATTGTACAAAATTATAATTATTATTATTCTAATAATTGAAAAACACGATATACACCTATTGGGTTCACATTTGTACTAGCCGCATAATATTATGTTGGATAAATAGCTCTTTGTGTTTTCCTTTTTTTTTCTTTTATCCTTTTTACATGCCGTTTTCTACGAATAGATCTTCCCTGTACCTTTTATACTTTGCAAGTACCTACGTTAGAATTTTGTTAAAAAACTGTAAGAAGCCACGACAAGACTACGTGTACGATGTTACTCACAAAGTTTATGTGATGATGATGATGATTAAGTCACCTCACGACAAAAGTGGAAAAGTGTAACATTTTTTCATTTGTCTTAAACATGTACGTCACGTAGGCAGTGTTTATTTGTGACTTAGAGCGAACATGTGTGTACGAGAAATAACACCATACGTATATTATGTTTCTTCTATTCTTATGGTTTTTCTTACATTGAGTATAATAATATAAATGTAGTGCTCATTTCACTTGTTTGTTAAAAATTATACGTAATTAAATTATATATTAAAAATATACTTATTTTTATTACAAACCCAAATTGTTTGATTTCAGATTTCATCGTTGTCATCTTATTCGATTTGGTACAAGTTGATATTTTGCGTAATACCCAAAAACCTTGAGTGCCCTGTTAAAAATGACTACATTCATAAACGAAGGTAAAACAAAAATAGACTTGTGATTTTTTCCAAAGTATTTGCATTACATCATAAATATTATTATTTAAATGTTTTTATATTACAATACAAAACGCATGGTAATTGTTTGTTATATTCGATCAATAATTAATTTTTAAACCGTTGCTCCTTGTTAAACACCAAAAATTGTTAAGATAAAAACAAGCTTGTTCATACCCAAAATAATTTTCCATATACCCATCTAACCTATAATTAATGTGCCTATAATGATTAATGAATTATATAATGTAAAAATCATAATAAAATCACAAATTAATTTTAGTTTTAGATTTAATACCTGAGGTTTGAAATATAATACAAGATTCTTATAAGGATTAGTACTGACATAAAAAAAAAGCTTAATGTTAGACCAAATTAATTTTTTATAAGTGTATAATGTTCAAATTTTAACGAAATTGGATATTTATACGTAAAATAACAATTTCTCTTACTTGTCACAATTTTAAGTATTTTGTTGTAATTTGAAAACCATTAATCGTAGGAACGTAAAACTTTTCTCTATTACATTCGATATTATTTTCTACGCATAATGAAATTTTCAAAATATTGTTACCAATTTTAAACTTTTTATGCTACGAGCCTATTCACAATGCTTTATAAAGTACGGCGATAAGTGTATGTAAATTTGTTATTAACAATAATGATGTAATACAGTTATTTTATAATAAATGCGATGTTTTTGATTAATATTAGTTCAATTAACATCTATAAAATATAAAAAACATAAATGTATGTATGAAACCTTACTCGAAAAATAATAGAAATAGAAAAATAAGTTACTTATAGTAGGCAATTAAATGAATTATACAATATCCTTAGAAATAAAGGTTCTCAGTTTTCGTCGTTCAGAATCATTTTTCGTGTGCAATGATTTTTCATTTAATTAATTAATTAAAATTACTTGCCACATACTTAATGTCTTAATGACGATGTACAATCGAAATCTTTTATACAGCATATAGCGATTTCTTTAGATTTTTATTTAAAAATAACTATTTGAAAGTACTTATTTTTATAGTAAGTAATTCACGAAATAAATAATTCAACTTAAAAATTAGTTTTGATCAGTCGTTAGTTAGATAATTTTAAATCTTAATAAATTAAACAATCACTAAATCGATAAATTCCTTTTATTTTATTAGATAATTTTATTGAAAAATTCCAGTAAATACTAAAAATACACAAACCACGAGCCAATTATTCAATAAGAGTTAGTTACTCTGTAGGTATTTACATATTAGTTGTTACATTTGAAAGTGGATTAATATTCCATAGATAAGATGACATATTATACACTCAGAGCCGAACACAAAAGAAAACCATTGCATCTCCTGTTGATATAAACGTCATTTTGTGTAAATTATATTATACGTTTTCTGTTAATGGGAACAATTTGATTGCAGTTGTTTGATTACAACATTTCGCAGAATTATTTTTCACCGTTGTCGCTTTAAATTTCCAAATAGAGCTCTACGTCGGAATTTTAGGTTTATGCAATAATAAGAGGAGTGTGTTTTTTACGCGATTTTTGTGAGAATTATAGTCGGAATGCTCAACAATTTTAGCGTAGTATCTCTATCCAGGGATTGAATATAATACATAAGACTTATAAACTCACTATAATATATTACACTTTTAAGATGTAACTTTTCCCGTTATTCAATTCTCATAAGTTTTCAAGAGCGTTATGAACAAGACAAAAAAAAAAAAAAAAAAAAAACGAAAGCAAAGATTGAACACACGATTTTTAAACAAAGTGATATATGTATATATATATGAAGTTTTTACTGAGTATTGACTTAATAATATCCCTCACTTCAATCATTTATTATCGAGGCTTGCAAACTTTATTAAAATGGAAAACGGTAAACAAAAATAATTAAGTAACACAAAACACAACAAAACGATTAACTAAATAGATAATATATCATTAAGCAAAACATAACGCAAAGCGTATTACATAGAATATAATCATCAAACAAAAAATAACGCAAAACGAAAATAATTTAACATCCATTTACTTAAAAGTTATAATATTGGTTTCGCAGAAATATTTATTCCATGTGATTAATTTTTATCTTAGCAATCAATCCAATAATTTATTATATTTCGTATCCAGGCCATTCCCCGCATTAGATATTATATTTTTAACGATAAATGATAAATTGAAAATTTTGTAAAACGTTTTTATTTCTAAATAACGATAAAATCGAAGATTCTTTAACGTTTAGATTGAAAATAACGTAAAACGAATTTTTTTCAGATTCAGGCCAGTGTTTAATGTACATAATATGCAGATATGCCTACTTACATGTAAGGTGATATCTTTCCTTAATTTTATCATTGTTGTATTATTACGTAATATTAATTTTACATTAAATAATTGCACAGTGATCGAAGGGCCGAATTTAGGGGACAGGAGGACTATGGTCCCTCGTTGCCCCTAGTGTCAATTTTTAAAAGGGCATCAAATTGTGTTTACATTTAATTACAAAAAAAAAAAAAAAATATTTATGGTTTTAAACAATACATTTCATAATAAGGTACTTCTTTAACTTGTTGTGCAATGTGAATTTTGTGATAATTGATAACATGTTTAATTATGGTGATAACTACAGATAACACGTTTTTGACGGCGGTGGACGGAGTACCTACACATTTAATATTGAAGTTTTATGTTCCATAATAGCCTTAGAACGATTATTTTCAGTATTGAAAAGAGTTGAAAATTAATTGAGGTCACTATATCCCCAAGAGAGATGCCCTGCGTTGGCAGTTATTTGTATATAGAATCCGACATAACTGGAAATTTAGAATTTGATGAAGTTATAGAATATTTTTCCTGGTTAAAAGCAAGAAGAAAACATTTAGTTAATAAAAAGTAATATAATGTATGGTCATTGCCAGATTTACGGCTGTAATTTTTTCTTTAAGTAACTTTTATTTATAGTTTTGTTGTATTTTTTTGTTAATTTAAAGTAATTAAAAAAAAAAAAATGTTAATTTTAAAAAATAAATTTAATTTTGTTTTTTTTTTTATGATATATTTATAGCTATTTTAATTTAAAAATATTGATCAGTTTTTTTTCTGTATTTTCGTTATACTCAAAAAATATACGGTCATTTTTTAAGATGGGCAGGACGGCAAAATGATGATGTCAATGGGCGGCAAAAGTCTAAATACATTCACGGGGTGATTGTCCTGTATTATTATCACTGTTATTATTATTTATAACATATTAAACATACATTAATCATACAAATAATAGTTATTTAACGAAACACATGCATGCAGGTGAGTTATTTCCTCCCTTTGAAATGTCTTTCAAAATCATTTTACAATTATTTAATGAAAATAATTACGTATAGGGCATTTGAATTATTTATCGGTGGGATCATATTATTTTCATCACCACGATGCTCCCCCCCTCAAAAAAAAAAAAAAAAAATTCTGCGTGAGCCACTGAATATGATTAAACGTCATCGTATCGTTATATTTGAACATTATACATACATAATACATTATTCATGCATCGCCATTATATATCAAAATAATTTAAATTTGAATACATGTAGGTGTATTATATTATAAATATGATTCTATGAATTATTATTTTCAAGTTTCAAGTAACAAGATGAACGATGGAAGCAGGACGTAGGTGCATTATGTATAATGACGATGTTCTTTACGATATTATTTACATTTTTCATTAACGTCCAAAGAAAATTAATTAATTAATATATTTTTGTTTGCCTCGACGACAACGGTTGCTGCCAGTAATTGAAAATATCAATGCAAAATATTGTTAGGTACCTATGTATATATAATTGTACGACGTAATATGTATGTTAATTATTTTTTATATTATAATAATAATAATAATAATAATAATAATTATTACTATTATAAAACGCATCGTAATATTTCCAGATTTATTTTATAGTCACCGAAATATTGTATTTTCAATAACTTTCAACGTTACAATAATTAATACCAAATAAATTTTAGAACGAGTATGTATTAAAGTTTAATGACTATAAAACGAGCATTAAATTATGTATTGTTATAATGTTTAACGATTGCTACGTTGTTTAAAACAATACGTCATGTGATTATATTTTGTAGTCTGTAGTTAATCCATTTCATGACGTTACAGCAGACGAGGCATGTATTTCAAATATATCTTCATCTCTCCATAAATCTGAATATTATTTTCTTGTTAACATTAAAACATACATGTTAAAAATAATAATTTCACCCATATTATACCCTAACCACTCACCCCTCCCCGTTTGAATCTCATCTTTTTCGTGAATTGAACACGTTTTTTTAATAAAAAAATACATGGATAAATCTTTAGAAGTTTTTTGAAAACGAATTAAATAAAAGTTTACACCTCAAGTTAAGTTCACTTACTTAAATGAAACCAAATACAATAAAGGTATACCGTATTATGTGTTGACTTCTCGTTTTGTTTCACTCTATATTTTGTGTGGAATAGTTTTTGTTGCCATATTGAACTTGGGACTTCGAAGTAATGTTGCGGACATAAAAATGATTTTTATTGGAACTGACACATTTTTAAAAATATTGGAAAGACTACACTTTTTACTACTTTATTCTTATGTTTAAAGAAACTATTACTAAAATTTCAATTTTCGAATTTATTAAAGGTTTTAACTTTATGAGTATTTACCCAGAAAGTGTTCATTGAAAAAAATAAAAATAAAAAATACATCATTGTAAAATCAATAAGTACAATATTTTTCGCTTCACTCAAAATCTAAACTTAAAACTTTTATTATTATTACATTTTTCTTTAAATTATATATAGAAATATTGTTTTATAATTTTTTATTAAAAACAAATTTAAACATAACTTTGCTGAAGAATTTTCGTTTAATGACAACGTTATTTTCTAACATTATTATTAGATATGAAAAGTTTAATATTGTATAATATTATTATACACTACACAGTTTAATACTAAATTAAATGTTATCAAATACATTGTTAATAAATAATAAAAATCTATGATCAGTTGGTGTTTCTAGTATAATAGTATTCATCCGTAGATACTTATGTTTTTTTTAAATTCTATACGAAGCGACGAATTAACAGTAATATTTATCTTAAAACTTGTCGGTGGCATCACAAACATTTATCCATCACAAAGCCAAATATTGAAGCTACCCGACCACTCAAACATAAAATTAAAACCTGCCTATGTATACTATTATTTTAGAATATCAATCAACATTAACGTTACAGGCTATTTTATATTTTGTTATTTAACTTATAACTTCTAATGATAAATACCCGATGCATAGTGCATAGAATATAATTTTATCTTCCTAGTCCCCCTAATACATACGAGTACAATATTGCTTGATTTTTATTACATAATATTATGTGCTGACTCTTAGAGAAAACCAGTTAATTATACTTAATGTAAAATGTTAATTTATCACTCTGAATTAAAATAAACATAATATTATGACTTATTAATTATTAATTATTCAATAGTAACAGTTAAATATAAAATTAATTTTACACCCTGAAATAATTACCCGCCCATATAAAAATTGTTTGGGACAAATCCCAAAAAAAATTTATTTGTGACGTCACTAAAATTTGTTCTCGTATCATAGTGTGACAATTTTGTTGAGTACTTTTAGTTTTACAGTGAAACCTTGGTATATCTTAAAGTATTAAGGGACCGAAAAAAAATTTGGCATTATATCAAAACTTCGAGTTACTGGGATGATTCAAAATGATCGGAAATCTCTCAGGACTGAAACAAAAAATCGACACATAAAAACTTCGAAATATCGGAGTTCGAGATAGCAAGGTTCCACTGTATTTATTAATTTGTATTATAATAATATTCCAAATATATAAAATACATTTAACCTCGGTCAGTTGGATTGTTTCTAGCGCAGGTATACTGCAGAGTATGTATAGAATATCCTGTGTATTTTAAACGTTTTATTAAAATGTCAATGTTTTGATATTATCACACTTTCATGTGCACGAAACGAAATACATTCGACGGCAGCAGCCACGGCAATATTTACTATAATAATAATTAGTAACGACGGAATAACAAATAGCAATATACCAAATAAATTACCCAACCGTTCTTGTACAGTTGTACATCATATTGCAATATATTAATAGTTATAACGACGAATTGCAATTCGATATTCGCGGTAAAACATAATATTGTAAATAAATAATTGAATCGTTTATGTCGTAGTAGATTTTCGGACGGAGCTTGTAAATGTACGAACGTTTGGCGGACGCAAGAGATTACACGCCAACAGACCGTTTTTGAGGGGGTGGTTTGGCGGTAAAGGGGTGGTTCGTCGGAAAACGGGGCAATTTTACTGCAACGGCGGCGGTGTCGTTGTTGGTGGCGCGTACGCCGCCGTTCAGAGCACGTTCGCTGCCACGGCGGCAAGCAGTCGCGAACCGGCTCCCAAACGTGTCAGTACCCCCCTAACCGCCCGTGGCAGGGCATTGCGTCGTCGAAAACACGAAAGCTACCAAAAAAAAAAGTCTCGCACCACGTAAGTTCCGTGTTTATATATTTTTTATTATATTATATAATATATCATTATTTTTTGATTCCGTTACCAAAATCATGTTTTTGCGTAAAAATCCAAACTCTAATTGTTGAAAGTACAACGCGATAATATTACCTACTGATATTAAGTATTTTGTTGTTTTTATTTTATTACATTACGATGACACAACGATTAATAGTTTTTTAACATAAAGAGTAGCCCCACCTTGAGCATTGTGACTACTCATTAAATTTATATTATAAATATAATAATAGTTTACTTAATAATTAATATTATTATTATCTTCGGAAATGTTGTTGTAGTGATAATCATTTAGACAAACACAAAGACGATATTTTACCATACATGTTAGCTCTATTTGTTGGCTTTAATTACCTATGATGCATTTATTCAAGTTCTGATTTTGAAGTATAGGTAATAAAGATCATATTTTCAAACACTTGAATTTTTATGTGATTTTTTTTTCAAATATAACCACACTTTTTTATCATAAATTGTTAAAAAGAGAATATTTTTTGAAAATAATAATTTATATAAGTTGAAGATCGAAAACGTATTAAACTTTAGGTGCAATGATTTGAAAAATAAAGTAATTCATACCTTTTGAATTAGGTATTAAATTGTAATAATTTGTAAACATTTCCCGAGTGTAGTAAGTATTAGACAAAATGTCACTACAGTTTATATTTTATGTGATGCCATTATTAAGGACTATTATCCTTAGGTATAAAATTCAATAATTCAAATACTACTTGTTTGAATTTTGATTTGTATACATAGACATTTAAAAAAAAAATCATTATAGTTAACAAGAGTAGTTCTTATTTGAAAAAAGAAGTTTGTGTACCCTAGAGGACACTCATAAATGGTAAAATAAATCGAAATATTTGAATATTGTTATAAAGTTTATTTAAATATCAGAATTTGAATAAATATGTATATTTAGATATTATGATAAATGGTGAGGGGGGCATGGAAAGTGAATCACCCTGTATTATTCAATGTATTGTATGTTATATTTGTTTTCATAATAAGAAAATAATATTAAAAAAATGTATATGGATATTATTAAAAATATTTATTGTATAGTAATTTTTAATTTTAATTTTTGTATTGTCACTGATCACGTATTTTCTTCGAGTCCTTTGGAATACAATACGTCCATACCTCTCAATATCAACCAATAGTTTTTATCAAAAAGTTCCATTTATAAATGCCATAACATAAAAATATATTATGTAGTGTTAGATACATATATAATACTATGATAATACTATAATGTATACATATATATGAAAATGGAATGTGATATATATATATATACATCACATTCCAACGGACAACAGAACTATAAAATGGCAAATTAATAAGATTTTAAAGTTATGAAAGTTTATTTTTTTGGTGTTATTTGTAATATTTTTTTAAGCCCTAACAATTGTTATAAAATATATATGGATACTCTTTTATAATTGAAGTATTTAATACATAGATATAATATTAATCAAGTTATAGGTATTCTGCAACAATAAATTGAACATAATAATTTACGTTTTTTGAGAATACTCAAAAATCATAATATTAACACAAAACATTATTTGGTATTACATTTTAATAACCAATGAGCTAAGATCAGCTGGTAACCAAATATTTAAACGTATTTAATCCTACATATTGCATAAAATATTTTTTGATTTTAATCCACCATACTAACTTATTTTATACTTTACGACCAAATATAATAGTATTCAGTTTATTGTTGCTTGTGTAAAGTATTCCAAACATGATATTATCATTTTACATTTTCGATTTAAAGAAGTGTTTATTTTATTTTAAATTAAAATAGTATTTCAAATTTGAAACGCGTATAATAAACAATACATAATATTTAAAAAAATTGTTTGGCAAAAATAGATATTGATATTTTAGTATAAAATGTATTACGTTCAAAGCGGACATACACTAAGGTACCTAATTTAACCTACTTGATAAGCGTTGTCAATAGTTGATAATATCGTGTAAACTGTAAAAGGAATTTAATAAAATAATGATTCCAATTCGCCTGTTGTCACCGGATTTCTAATACTTACTAGATTGAAGATTGAATAAATTATTCTGTTTGTTCATATTGCATGTTATATTAAACCATGATTATATTATCATATCTAACGTAAAATTTGGTTACAAGTCCGAAGATGCGTTATTTTACCTTAAAACCAACGCCTTAATATTACAACATTTGTTCAATTGAACATACAAGTACAGGTAATATGTTATTTTATGCTAAGAGGGTGTTTAATACCAATAAATTACACAAAAGTCTTTTACGAGAAAATGTAATACATAGACCCAAATGTTTACCATAGACATAAAACTATGTGCATCCAACATATATATTATTAATTATTTCCATTTCACGTGTACTTGTACAGTAAGACATTTTCCGTGTCTAGACCAAGCTTCAAGTCTTGTTTGTTTACGTTTTGAATTTAAATATACCTATAATTGTGCAGTTTATTTATTAACATAGAGGATAGATTTTTGTAAACACAATTCATTACGATGTTATTATTGTGATGGGTCCTACAGAAATTATTTTAATCTACCTACATATTATAGCCGTCTACGGGCAAATCTTGATAAAATTAAATGATCCAATAATATGGCCATAACTTAACGTAAACATAGATTTACAATTTCACTTATTTGTTCGTGACAAATTAAATCGTTGAGAATCTTTTTGCGAATATTTTACAGCATTGTGGATAGGTATATATTCTACAATTTATAGCCGATCAAAGTTTTCCCGTGTTCGTGCTTTAACGTTATTTTAAAAATATTAATAATAATAATAAACATGAATCAGTGAACAACAACAACATGCTGTTAAAAATACTTTCGAAGTTTTGTAACGACGGTTATTACTTTTGATGTTGATGGTATAACATTTTTGGTAAACTTTTTATATTATTATGAGGTTGAACTGCAGTTTATGTATTTATATGATTATGAGTTATGTTTGATGTACATACCTACTATAGTTATTTGAATGATAAATTGTTTATGGATCGTTTTTCATTGTAAAGAATATTAAGATGAATAAATACTTACATGCACTTTTCTAAGCAGAAATATACAAAAAGTTTCTATTTTAATTTCAAATTATCTTTTCAGGAGATAAATACATTACTACTATACCTAAGTTTAATTTACATAAGAAAATAAAATTATGATCGACTCATTGAGTGCATTAAAAATAGTGAAAAATGTAAATTTTAATCACAATTTCATAATCATAACCCACAAACAGAGTACCTAAAAACCAAATTATAAAATAAGAGGTACATTACATTTAATTATTTTAATATCCTGCGGAAAATAGTATTCTATTCAGTGAAATAATTTATTTTATAATTTTATTTCCTGAAAACGTATAACAATGCAGTAATTAATAATATCAGTTTGTTGACTAGAAAATTAAATACAACATTATATTTTGTCTACAATATTGCAGTCTACGTAATTTTCCGCAAGAATATGGATAAACACTAATAACCTTAACATTTGTGTCGGACAAAAATGTTGTTTCCGAGATTTTCTGTCACTGCGGAAATATAATATAAATACTACTCGTAAAAAAAAGTTTTCGCGGACAAATGAGTTTTAAAAAAAATGTACAATCAGATTTCGTGTAAAATCTAAAATAATCCCTCGAAACTTGGCTAATGGTGTAATAAAATGTTGTGTATGTCTGCACGGGTATTTATGTGCGCGTGTGTTTCGTTGGGTGTGTGTGTGTGTGTGTGTGTATGTATGTGCTCGCCAATCTTTTTCAAACCATTTATTATTATGTGTATGACACGGAAAAGGTCTGAGCCCACCCCGATCTTCCTCTTTCTCACACACATACACACATAACTGTAACAGCTTTCCAGTCGGTACGCTGGTCTTCCGGTGGGGATGAAAACACTATAGTTCCGCAAAAGTTTGTGCAATATGTACAGAGATATTAATTTCAAAAATATTTATTCACCTGCGTATAATAATAAGACTGATTTTTTTTTTTTATTTATTATCGTGAGTAATTTTTATGTTTTACCATAATATTGTTTTATAATTTTATTTTGTACATTAATATCGTATATATATATATATATATATATATATATATTATAAACAATATTATGTATATTGTACATAAGTACATTTTTAAGCATCATAATTTAAGTCATAGTTACAATAACCATCGGTTAGTATGTTTAGCGTAGCTGCGTAGGTAGCTTAAAATGGGCAAAATGTGTTATTAATATTACATGTTATTTTAAATTCAGCGCTTTCGTCAATACAGAGTTCAGAAAAAAATATTTTGTATTTTAGCGTAAGTAAACAAATCGTAACTGTCAAATAATATTCTTTATTAAATTATTTGATATCATCTGGCTTGAAAATAATTACAAACAATGATTAAAAATGAAACTTAAAAATTAAAACTTCATAATACTTTTGGAGTTCATCAACTAATCTTAATCAATTATTTTGCATCCTTTAAGCTTCCGTTATTATATCGTTATTATATATATATGTGTGTGTGTGTGTGTGTGTGTGTGTGTGTGTGTGTGTGTGTGTGTGTGTGTGTGTGTAGTATACATACTATACATAAATATATTTAAGCCTGCTGTGTTTAATATATAGATACCTTCTGAATATATTTTTAAAAATAATAATCAGGAATTATAAATCAAGTCATGAGACGTTTTGATCATGACCAAAGTGGAGCAAAAGCCTTATCATATTGTTACTATTATTTAAATAGACACATACCTACAACATATTTATGTCTAAATTAAATCGGTAAATTATTTTGATATCCAACAACTAAATATGCACGCTTTGTAGCTAACAACAATAGTTATACCAGTCATAAAATGAACGTAATGACTATTGTGAAATGTACTTATTCCATATATTAACTGTATAAATTTAAAGGTACTTAACGTCTTAACCTTGTTAACTCGAGAGGGAGAAATATGTAAATTGTTCTCTAGAGACAAATTTCGATGTTTTCATTTTGATGGATGTTAAAAGTAGGTACTTCAGTATAGATCATATTACATGCGTTCTTGTTGCATTGAATATTATACTTCACCCCCCAAACTAACTAAAAAGGAATATAAATATTACCAGTGCAATATTATACGATTTTACGGTTTGCTGTGCTGGGTAATTGGATTTCATTCTCTAAAAGCCTTATTTTTTTCATACTTAAAATGTCATACTGCAGGAATTGAAATAAATATAGCTTATCGGTATTAGTCAAAAGATGATAAAATTTGAGGTGAATAGAAGTAAGTACGTAAACACTGGTATACTATTGGCACGGTCTTATTATTTGATTAATATTATCGACATTTTAGAAGTTTAAAATGTTTAATACTTTCATGTGCAATATTTTGTTTATAATAAAAACACAATACATTGTATTCAATAAACATCCGATAAGGGCAATATACCTACCATTTAATGTGTTTTAAATATTTTATCACATGTGTAGAATTGTAATATATAGGTTTACATAATTTATCTATTACAAAAATTCGGTTTATAAAAAAGCTAAATTTTGATGATTCATAATTAAATTGGAATAACATTTTAACATTATGGTAATTGAAATAAAATTGAGTTTAAATAAACAATAATCATAAAATAAAACTGCCTATACAAATATATATGAATTAACTGCACATGGTAAACTTAATAGTGATTTTATTAAAATTAATATTATATTATCCAACCGCGATACAAACGAATGTTAACCTAAGCTTTAAGTCGAAACGAAAATCTACATACGCCAACGTAAGTGTTCCAGCAAATGATCCTCCATCCGATCAATCAACAAAATTTTATTCAAAATTTCTCGAAGAACTTAAGTCCATTCTGAACCCATTATTAATCGTGTTAACAACAATTATAAATAAATTCCCATTTCCCGTCATTACCACTCCATAATATAATGTCTTTATAATCTTATCTATTCCAATACCCTCATTAATGTTTCAATATATTAATACTGTTTCAGTCTTAATAATAATTATTATAATATATTTTAATTGTACGACTGTTATATGTCACATAAATTTAATTGTTAAGCTATCATAGTTGTCATACTAGTATCTAATAATAATAAAAAAAATATATATATATATATATATATATACATATATCATATTATCAAATTCATAATTTCATCGCATATTTTATCTCCCAAACGAGATCGTTCTGAATATCCTCTCAATGATTCAATTGAGTATACGTACTTTAGCTGCGTCGGCGTATTTATATTACAGTGTAAATACTAGACTTATGGTAATCTAAAAAAAAAATGTTATATGTATAATATACATATAACATTTTGTTTTAATAACAAAGGATTTAATCACAATAATTATCAAGGTTGTAAGAGTTTTTTTTTTTGTGAAGAGTATTAATGGGTTGATGAAAATAATCAATATATTATTATTAAAGTTCAATGTTCATTATTTATAACTTTTGTACACAATTTGTGATTAACACATTGATTAAAAGTTTAATTTGTCAGAATTTCATAATATTTATCTATAATATAATTGTTGCATAGTTTAATATGTCAACTATTATTGTTTAAATTAACATAAATTTACTTACTACTAGTCACCAAGTAATAATTGTATTAATTGTTAGTTACTTTTAAAAGTTGTATGGCGTTTATCGTCACAAACATAAAACCAAAATTAAATATGAATCGTCATAACTGCTGTGTTTTACATTTTCTTTCAACAATAACGATACTCCTGGAATTCCACATCGTGTTTACAAATTAAATAGACATTTCGGAACCAATAACATAGAGCTTGTTGATATTTATAATAAAAATAAGGTTAAGAAATATAGAAAGAAAAAGTATTGTTTTTTACACGGAAAATAAATAATTTATTACGCATAAATAAATAATTGAATAACATTTCGTGTTTATATAAAATATCCGGCAAATAATAGTAATAATATTTATTTAAAATACTGATTATTTTACTTAAATAATACTTTTAATTTAATTCAATAAAATATACTAGAGTAAGAAGAGTCAAAACTTGGCAACAGTAATTTCATAAACGATCATCATTATACCATTACTTAATGGTTTTAATTACAAACATATTTTGTTCTGATATTCGTTACGAATTATTTCATGTAAATCGTGCAACCATATAGTAACAATAACAGTAGGCAATTTAAAAACGATTATGGATACAATACAGTTTTGTGAACCGCAAACAATTTCGTTCGCGGTGCATAAAATATCATGATTGTGCGTCTGAAAAAAAACTGCTTGACTTTGTGATAACCGCGAAAATATATAATAATAATATAACCCGTGGATATTCTCTATTGTGCCTTACAGTGACCCTTTAACCCTTATAGTGTTTGACGCGGAATCACTTTTTTTTTCGAAGGATATCGCGTTACTATAATGCGACCTACACGCTTTCAATCCTGAAAAACATGTCTCGATTTTTAGACCGGCCACCGCGGTGCAAGTGTACTCCTCTAGCCAATTCCGGCCGCACTCGAGTAGTTTCGTGGAGCGTGTAAAAAAAAAAAAACACAAAACCACAAAAAGGTTTCAATTATAAATAGTTTATCTATATATCCGATAGGGGTTGGGTATTAAAAACGAAAAAACAACAACGACGGCTTATACTATAATAACGTCGACGACGCGTATAATACGCGCGTACCTACGACCTAGAGCCATATGTGTATATTGCATTCTTTACGCCAGCCACGAGGCGAGGAGTGTAAGGTTTGAAATGTGTATCAAGTACCGCGTACAATAATAATGTACCTATATATATATATATATATATTCATAATATCGTACGCTGATGGGAAGCCATGTGTCCGGCGGCCGGCGCGAGGTTATCTGATCGCAAAGCTCATTTGGTATGAATGCAAACCAAACATAATATCCAGCCCCCTGCCACCGCGTGCGTACGACGCGCGTTTCGCCCCTTCTGTCGTCGTGCAAGTCGCGCGTACTTTTCAACTTCCAAAAGCGGCGGTACAGCGTAACGTATTATCGCGCTATTATAATATGTACGTCTGCACACGGCGCCTTATCGGTTTGCGGTGATCGCCGCCGCGTGCGGGCCGTATAATATACGACACGATGTGCGCGCAACGTTAATTATCGAACCCGTTAATAATCTGTTCCCCGGTCGGCGACGGACAGAGGAAAATGGGCCGCCGAAGCCTCGAGCGAGCGAAGTGGGCGGAAGAAGAAAACGACGAAGAAACGGCGGGGGGGGGAAAAAAAAAACATTACAATAATGGTTCTCCCGTCCGCGGGGAGAACTTTGTAATGATTAAAAACTACTCTAGGTCGTCGTTGTGCGCACATTACACCCGCCCGCTCTCGGCCGCGCACGCACATTATCAGCGAGCGGGGTTCGGTTTTCGACTGGCGTGTGTGTTGCGGTGGTCGGTCGTCTGCCGTGTACGCGAGTCCGGGAAAGGTGGCGGTGTACAGACGTGCGTGTAATGGTATAGTGCGCGCCGCGGGCCCGGCCGAGTTTTAGTTTTCCCCGCCGAGAGCCGCTGCACAGCGAGGTAATGGACTGTAAAGTAAACAGGGCATTAAAAGCCCGAACTCTAAATTCCGACGGTCCATTTGGCAGAATCTATAGTAAATGGGTCCGGCGTACCTATATAATAATGACGACGATATAGCGGCGGCGGCGGCGGCGATGGTTTCCCGCAGATAAGTGGCCGCCGCGAGTGATAGATTCGCCGGGATTTTCCGCCGCGTAATAATAACGATATATCCGCGGCAGTGGACCGCGAGGGTATGAATTCGGCAAACGTCATATTATAATAATATTGCGTTGTGTCGCGCACGCTTAAAATATGCATTATAAGAATATTATATTGTATGTGTAAAAAAAAAAAAAAAAAAAAAAAA